>JAOTQJ010016321.1:0-17373 GCA_025642045.1 Solanum sejunctum | reverse complement strand
AGCAAGTCAGGAGACTTCACAACAAGGATGTGGCCTCAGTCAAAGTGTTATGGCGTAATAATAACAGGGAGGAGTTGAATTGGGAAGCGGAGGAGCAAATGAAGAAAAAACATCCTCACTTATTTCCTGTGGCTTCAGGTGATTTATTCTCCTCATCGAGCATGATGTATGCTAACTAAGTTTTTCCTTGACAAGATGTGGTGGTATAGATAAAACTTGCATGGTTAGTATAACATTTGAGAATGAATGTTCTTAAGGGGGGGAGGATGTTAGAACCCATAACTTAACTTAAATCTCGAAAGTCCTTAATTGGTTTGATTTAATAATGTTTGGGACCGAACGTAAAATTTCTTTTAAGTTTAGTCCTTAAGCATAATTTGTGGTGGGGTCAAATGTATATGTACTCTCTGATTGGTCCAAGTTGCATACTTGTTGACTATAGATATATAAGCATGTGCCTTGTACAAGAGCAACAAGTCCCATACTTAGCAAATTTGAAGACAAAAAATATTGATCAAGCTGTAGAACCCTCTCGGGTTGCTACAGTAAATTTCAAAACAATTTTGATTTTTCGTGTTTTTGATTATTTGATGCTTGAAACTCGGTATATTGAAGCCCCTAAGTAGCGTGGAGGCATTGGTTGGTTAAGAAAATGCGTAGTTTAGCGGCTACTAAGAATTTGGGTGTAGTAAAAGATTGAAACGTATGTTAATTTTTAGCTTTGTTTATGTTAATTAAAGGGTGTGAAAGTGTTAGGAATGTGTTAAAATGAAGGAAAAACACAAAAATAGGATTGGTTGTTAGTAGAATTATGAATTTTGAATTTGTGGTCGAGTTGGGAGCAAATTTGCATATGGCTATATATTGAATGGTTGTCATGTATTTGTGTTTACTTGTCATGAAAATAGTCTTTATGGGGTGAAAGAAGTGTTAGAAAACTATTTAAAAGATTACATGAATGTTAGCTTGAATTGGAGTCCCGTCGAAGGTATAATGTTATGTTTTAGCGTTGGGGGTTTGCGTTGGGAGTTTGCGTTGGGCGTTGGGGTGATGTATTATGGTTCTTGGAGTATATCAGAAGGCTTGAATATGGTAGATATAAGTTTGAATCACTGCTGCCCTATTTTACTATTTACGTTGCAATAGCGTTTTGTGGTGTTTTGATGTTGTGGTGGTATTGGAAAAGGTTTATTGATGTTATAGGTTGTTGTTGTTGTTGTTGATTGATTATTTGAGCTGAGTTGAACTCTCGTGATGATGTATTTTAAGTGGAAGTGCTGTCGAAATTTTTATAAATTTAGAACGAAAAAGTTAGGAATTAAGGCACGATATGGATATTAATCATTGGTGTTATTGTAATTGTGTAGACGTTGAACGTCCAGAAGTCTAAGTTGGATTGACCTTACATTGGAGCTAGTTGGCAAGAGAAATTGAGGTATGTAAAGTTTTCCCATTTCTTGCCATGAAATAGTATGTTTGGTTTACGTCGAATATTTGTAAAATCCCCCTTCATTTGCAAATTGGGTTTAAATATAATTTATGTTCATTTTGGCCAATTCAATGATAAATGAACCTCATCCGTCATTCTTGAATATTAGAATCCATGAGTAATATTCGTTTGACCAAAAACTAAGTAATTTTAAAACTATAAGTTTAATTTATTCCAAAATTACTATTAAATGTGAAGTTGAAATGTTTTAGTAACAAAATGGGATTCTTAGAAAAATAACTCTCGGATTCCATAAATGATAAATTTTCATATTTTTAAACTAGTTTTTATGCATACGATTCCCACGATTCTGTTTGTGCCCTTTTGGCCTCGTTCACCGGTTCCCGGGTCAGTTATTTCGTGCGCATGTATAATTATATGTATATATGTATATATATTCTGAAGTAGGTTGGATACGGCGGGTCAGTTTGCCCATGGGTCGACTTTGCTTAGCTTGGAGACATAAGGAGTTGGGCTTGGGATGGCATTATGACGTGTGAGTGCTGGACCGAGTTCGTCCCGGCTCACGGGAGTGCGTGGCACCTCACCTGCGCTCTATAAATGGGTATGATAACCTTACGCATTACTGTATATGAACGCTTGGCATCGTCGCCCTGGTTCACCTATCCTATGACGTGAGTCTTGGCCGTTGTTCGCATCGGCTCACTTGGGCTATAGTTGGGACGTGTGTTGGAGTTGTTGGGATTTGAAATTTTTGGTGTTAGGCTATGGTATGGCGCGAGTTTGGAGGTCGTCATCATTCTAGTCTGATATGCATTATGTTGGTGTTTAAATAAAGAAATGTTTTGATGTTTGCATACAGGTTTAAATACCCCCTCCCATGGATTGATGACTTGTTTGACCAATTGCTGGGAGCTAGGTGCTTTTCAAAATAGTTTTATGGTCAGGATATCACCAGGTTCACTTCTGTCATGACCCAACCCAGGGGCCGTGATTAGTGCGGGTTGGGCACCCAGACAAACACTAAACCAGATTTCCATTCACAATAACTAAGGAATTCCACGAAATTTCGGCAGAGTTTCCTCTGCCTTTGTAGTTCATAATTTCTTCGTCTACACATAGCATGAGTAGCTAAATCCACAACTAGGGTTATGGGAACCATGAAGAACTAACAAAGTAAATATGAATAATTTACAATTCTTGGAAGGTCTATATGCATATATTAATTAACTCTCTTCGTTTTGCATGTTTTCTATTGGTGGCCAACATTAGAACTCGCCTACTGTTACTAACTGGACCAAGATAGGAATAAATTGGAAAAAAGGTTAATTAACAAGATTTGATTGATGTGTTCTCATCTACTCAACCGAACTGGGCCAAGGGGAGGTTGTAGTGAGACTAATAGGTAATGTTTAGTAATGCACATTATAGAGATGGGCCAAGTTGCATAGTGAAATTTGCCTCTCACCTTTGACCAAAGGGCTTGGTGAACTTAAATTACCATCCTTCATGTTATACACTAGATAAGAATTAGGTTATTCAGTAATATTAAATTGGGGAATTACGGGGAACACATTACCCTAGTTGCTCTTTATTATTGATTTTCTCTCGTTATAGTTAGTTTAGTTTACTTTCTTATTTATTATTGGAAACCCCTCCGTCTTTGGGGAATTAAATCAGTTAACTACTCGGATTGCATATTGGTGAATCTATCTTGAGTCTATGTATTCCCTGTGAGTTCGACCCTAACCTTTGTTAGGTTCTATTTCTTGACAGCGACAGTTTTATCCTCTAAAAAGGAGGTGTAACTTGGTGATATCAAGATTTTGGTGTTGTTTCCAGGGAATATGGCTAGACTTAATCCCTAGTTCCCTTTATTTTACTTTTGTTTTGTTTTTGCTTTTCTGCAGAATGTAGAGTAGTGTATGCCCAATACTTTGAGTCAAGGCAAGCCGTTAACCCCATTTGATCCAAAGATCCATAGAACTATAAGAAGAATGAATAAAGAGAATGCCAACAGTAAGGCCAATGCAGCCTTGAACCAGGATAATAATATGATGATAGGAATGAGAAACCACCTCCTTTGGAGGACATTCCATAGCCTCAAGAGTTCAACGCCAATGCTTACAAGTGGGATCAATATAGGTTGAACCCCATGGCTATGGATGTGATGGAGCTATTATGTTGCCACTAATACTAGCAGACACCAAGTTCATAGTCTCTAGTGGGTTACTTCAGGTGCTACAGAACTGTAGGCTATTTGTGGCTTACCATCAGATAATCCACATGTCACATACACAATATGGAATATGTTACTAAGAGTGTGATGGGGACACAAAATCTATCTATGGATGCTGTGAGACTTCATGTCTTCCCATTGTCTCTTACGGTTAATGTTGAATTATGGCTATCTAAGCTGTCGAAGAGTTCAATCTCTAACTGGGTAGATTTGTAGAAGGTCTTTTTGGAGAGGTACTTCTCTAAATGGAAGAACATCAAGTTGAAGGACCAGATCAATAACTTCAAGCAACTTCTTGGTGATTTGATAAGCACTACTTAGGAGCAATTTACAAAATGTCTGAGGAGAATCCCTGATCACAAGATAGTTGATGACGCCTTAGTGGAGATCTTCTAATATGCTTTTAATGAGAACAGTCAGGCATGTGCTAACACTATCATAGGGGCATGTTTCTAGTTCAACCATTTGCAAGGATTGCCTAACACATAGAGCAAGTGGTCAATATGAGTCATGCATAGGGACAGCAGGATAAAGCTTCCATGAAGAGTTCATGTGTTGTCAATGTGGGGTCAGAATAAGCCAAAATTAATGAAGAAATTATGCAGCAGTTTGCTCAGCTTTGCACAAGCATAGATGTGGTAATAAAATAGAACCAAGAAAGAGCGAATGCAATAGTTCGCCAACCCCCGCATGCATTCATGTACGAGGATCCATATTATGAGGAGGATGTATGTTTTATTAATGATCAGAGGGGGGGGGTTGGACCAAAGCCCAAGGGTCTAATCAGGACTATTGACGCCAAGGTTAAGGAAACCAAAGTCAGAATTATAGTAGAGATGGAGCTTTCAGAGACAACCGTGGGGGTTAATATAATAGGAATATGGGTCCAAATACATATTGGAGTCATAGAGAAGGCTTCAGAAATAATCCTTATTGCCACCACACAACCATGATGTAGGTACAGGCAATTCCATAATTGAGGAGATTTTGACCGGCTATTGAAGAAGACAGGCATGAAATCATATATTTCAAGCATAAATCAAAAGCTAGAGTCCCATTCAATGGCTATTAAACAGCTTAACAAATAGTTTGGTCAAGTGTCAACTAAATTAAATCAACGTCAAAGGGGTAAGTTGCCTAGAAACACAGTGCAAAATCCCAAGAATGAAAGACAATGTGTGGCGGTTACTACTAGTGGTGGCAAAAGCGCTATTTATCCTCCTATGGCGGTTGATGAGGAAGATGTTCATGAGGACATGGGTGTAGATAAGGATGCAAATAGAAGAGATAATCATGGGAAGGTTGGGGTGAGTGAAGCAGCTGATGAGCCACAAAAGTTTATATGGAAACCCTCATAGGAAGATGCCACTTTTGTATGGTCTGGGCTTATATAATACTTGCTAAAATATTAAGAGTTTAATACATAGCTTATTAATCATACTTTAATAATAAATCCAAAATAGTTATAGGTATGCGATTTTGTCCTAGAGGTAGTTCAGTTGATTTCATTTTTCAGTTTATAACATGAGCAACTTCCAACTAATTTAGCTAGATATCTTGCGAGATTTTTATATATTGCCCATACTGTTGTAGTATATGCTGCAAATTTCCACCGATGTTAAAATACAAAGATATATGACTTACTAGTTTTTGTTTCGCACAATCACCTCAAACAACTAGTAATTTAATATAAATACATGTTCGTCGACTCTAATTTAACTAAACAAGCCAAAACATTTAAGTTACAAAACATGGTTCCATAATTTACACTAGCCTTCAAATTTATACATACATATGCCTAGATGCAAATGTGATCTTCTGCATTATATATGCCTAGATGCAATGTGATCTTCTGCATTGCTCCCAAATTTATCTTTAGTGGCCATCCTTAAGAATCATCTCGGGTATTCCCTATGATAGAAACAACTATCACTAAGCATGAAGCTTAGTCTTGTGAAACCTAAAAGATTGAAACCTTTAGATTCCATAATTTACCTTTCTTAAGTCAAAGGGCAAGACAATTGGAATATAGTAAATAGACTAAGTGAACAAATATATCAATAGTATCAAGTAGGATATTTTAAGATCTAAGTATCAAGAGTTCCTAAAATATTTTCTTTTACAAGACATTCAAATGAGAAGTTTCTCGTAGTATGTAGGTCATGCTGTTACACAAAACATAACTAAGTATCAAGAAGGACTGAAGCCCTGTATCAAGAAGGGTGAAACCCCAATTATCAAGAGAACCAAGAACTATATTAAGAGTGAATTTTTAGTTCGTTCATAAAATGAACTGCTTCCATATATAGGACGAACCAAAAATCCACAATCAAGATGGAAATTGATCCAAACAAGAGGCCTGCCGATGGTGACAAAGTCATAGCCACAAGAACGACAAAGTCCACAAGAATATTAAGTGATTCGACACTCCTTACAAATAGACGAATTAGTGTCTTGCAAGTCTCAAAAGATATCAACATAATAGGATGAAATATTAAGAATATAGCTGAGATAGGAAGATAACATTTAAATGTACTATTAGGTAACAAGATCCAAAAACTAGTTTTTTCATGAACATGAACCTTTTAGCATGCAAACCGACCCTACCGAATTCAAGTCATGGATCAATGGAATATCAGTTTCTTCAATCAATTTTCTTAAGATTGTAGAATAGTGTGAGCACCTTAATACGCATTTAAATGCTAATTTAATATTAACTACTTTCATTAGGTAAAAACTAACAAGATAGATATCAAAACTGAGTTCCATTTCTACAAATCACACTTTTCTCGGCAGCTTTACCGCCTTCCATTGTAACTAGATTTTGAATTGGTAAATGGAAAATCTAGGCTTTTCAATCTATATAAAAATTATAGTTACATGAATGTGGGTTGAAAAAAAACAAAAAACACTTCAAAATATATTCCAAATAGGAATTTATAATCGAAATATTAACAGCACACACCCAGGGATTCCTATGTCAAAAATCTAGAAAGAACTTGTCCTGAATTGCATCCACCATTTCGAATCCATAACTACCAAATTGGATTCCAACATAAACAAAAGAGTTATATCTAGGTGTATTAGGGTTGAAAATAACTAAGAACCATCGTAATATAAAGATCACACATCAAGATATCATTAAAACACTAACAACAGTACATACAAGGCTTCTCAGATAGAAAAACTGGCCAGAACTTTCACTATGTTACGTCCCTTTTTTCACTACCATACAAGCAAATATGGAATTTAACATATGCATAAACATTGTAGATATGCAAACTAACTTTCTAAAACATATTTATATAGTACAAACTCAACTATGTACCATGAAATATTCCGCAATTACTAAACATTGCACAATTTTAAGAAAAAATGAGCTACTTACCAAAGGGTAGGGGTTTCATGATTTTTGGTGAAAGGAACTAATTATTTTCATGCATATTTTCAATTATAAGGATATAAGGGAGTTTATAAGGTGTTATAAGGTCTTGAACCAACTTAACTTGGGGAAAAGATATATTATGTTAAAGGTAAATTAAAAAAAAGGCTTCCCAAAAGGTGCTGCCCTAAATTCTTTTTTTCATTCCTTATTTGTTTTATCACATATTAATATTGATTATTAAGACTTGTGTAACATATATAATTGTATAAAAGTAAATAAACTGCACTAATACAAATCCCTCCCTCATTTCCTTCGATGATTCAAGAAAATTGATTTCCTTAACGACATGAATTCAAGTCAAAGAGTTGTGAAGTAGGGCTAATTTTATCTCAAGGGAATACCTATATTGAAGTGAATCCATTATTTGAGAATAAGGGCATTACAGTCTAAGCCGATCCCTCGCCTTCCTCCTCTTTTTCCTCAGATAATCAAAAAGAGGTAGAAGGATGGCAAGTTCAAGTACTTTCTCTCCATGATTAAGTAGCTATCTATGAACATCCCTCTCATCGAGGATTTGGAGAAAATGTCAGGATATGAAAAATATATAAAGGAATTGATCACCAAAAAGTGTGTTGTGAGTCAAGAGCTTTCTCAAAAGCTTCAACATTAGAGTGCTATAACTACGAAGTCCTTAGTTCAGAAGCATCAAGACCCAGGTGCTGTCACCATACCTTCCACTATAGGAGATGTAGATGATTGATACCCCTCTACAGGAAGCTTGGATTGGGAGCCTCTACTCCTACTAGCATGTTGTTACTGATGGCAGATTGAATGGTGAAGAAATATATGGGGATACTCTATGATGTGCTGGTTAAAGTTGAGAAATTCATATTCCCTGCAGACTTTGTGATTTTAGATTGCACAGTCTAGTTAGACGTCCCAATCATCTTGGAAAGACCATTCCTAGCCACTGGACAAGACCTAGCAGGTATCGAAACTAGTCAACTAAGATTTAGATTGAATGATGAAGTAGTTATCTTCTACATCCGTCAGTTCATAAAGCATCCAGATGAGCTGAAGAGTGAAGTTTGGGCAATTGGTGAAGTTTGAGTAAAAAATTTACCTAAGTCATGTCGCGATAATAAATCAAATGCTACTTGGGAGGCAACCCAAGGTTTTGATGTAATAGCATTGTTATCGGTGTATTTTCAGTGTTTGGATCTATAGATAGTTGTTTTATTTTGTTTTGATGGTAATATTGGACAATGGGTTGGTTGCACATAAGGTAACAATGTATTTTATGAAGAGTATGTATGTACAGGACTAAGTCAGTAATTTGGCTGAGCAGAGCAACAAATTGAGTCTCTACGATTAGGTCTACGAGTTGTAAATCAGTTTATGACTCATACCTCATCTCGTAGAGATTTCCAGTGAGTAGGAAAAATATGCACCTTAGTCTACGGGCCAGCTTTAGGATTTATAGATCAAACTATGAGTCTTGAATGGAGCTCGTGGACGCTAGGTAAATTTTCTAAAATTTTGATAAGTATTGAGGGTTTTATGAAACCATGATTTACAAGTCATAGAACCATCTACAACTCATAACTAGAGTTTCATAAACACAGGTCCAGTTATTTTTCAATTGACCCAGTAGAGCATAAATGGAGAGTCAAATAATTTTGATCCCATTTTTGACCTAAATTTAAAAAAGCTACCTAATGTACCCCATATCCTCTAATTTCTTACCATCATGACCCATTTTTCAGCAAGAATTCCAGCGATATAGGGTTTTGTGCCTACCCATCTCTCTCATGTACTTCAAGTTACATTTGAATCCTTGGTGAGTTTTTCATTTAATTAAAACCATTAATTTGCCTTGTTTTAATTGATTGATTTGAAAATTTTGTAGGGCATGATGTTTAGACATGATATCCTTGTTGAATTTTAATTGTGTCATGTGAAATTAGGTTGCCCTTAGTTGAATTGTTAAATGAATCCAGAAGTAGGTATTTTGGCCTTATGAATGTTGATTATTTGTGCCCATTGAACCACCGATCATGTGTGATTGAATGATATTGAATGATTTGAATTTGTGGGTGATGATATGGGTACACGATTTTGGGTAAATCATAGGAATGGTCGAACCCATAGGATAATCCATGTTCAATCATTTTTGATGGGGTGTGCATGTTTAAAGTATGTTGAGAGGAATAGTTGTTTTGTGCTAATCATGTTGAAGTTTGTATTCTTGCTTCAATGTTGATACTTAGTTGGTTGAAAATGTCTTTTGGGATCCGTGTGATGGACTCAAAAACTCAAGTGACTGAAATTGCTGGTTCACAAGTGGCTTTGCATCTCGTAGAGCAATCTACGAGTCATAATTGCCCCTTATGCATTTTACAGAAACTTAATGTTTTCTGAGTATCTGTTAGATGAGACCTTCTACGAGTTGTAGATCACTTTATGATTTGTAGATAGGTCTCACAGACCCCTTCTTGATTTTTGATTACTCACTGGAATTCTCTATGATCCTAATTACAGCTCGTAAACTCCTTTAGGAGTCATACATTGTCTCGTAGACTTCTCTAGTAACCAAAATTTATTTGAATCACTTGTCCACAAAAGCTTCTTATGACTCATAGTATTCACTATGACTCCCAAAAAGGCCTTTGTAGAATGCCTCTGCAACTGAACTCAAATAATTTTTTGAAGTTCAATTATTGATTCCTAGGGCTAACCATAGTTCATTTATGTCTATGTTTCAGGTATTATGGCCCCAAAAACCAAACACTTAGAGATCGAAGCTATGAGGAGAAGGCTCAAGGATGAACATTCCGATAATGAGCAGACAACTCAGCTAAGTGGTTCACTAAAGGTCCTTGATAATCAGCCGATCCTAGAGGCTTCTCGACCACAAACCAAAGCTCCTGCCAGAGCTAGGCAAACTCAGGCCCTGGTTGCTATTCCTCCCTAGCATGAGAAGGTAGGTAGTGATGGGAGCAACATACTACAGATGACTTCATCCATAAAGGAGTTTAGCTTTGAGGAGGGATCTGAGGATAGAGCAGATGTTGAGTCCTCCATCGCACTATCATCAATAATAGCACTGGATGCCCTCACTAACCAATAGTGCATTGAGGGCATGGATGCAATGTACTTAAAGGGCATGCATCTTAAAAGGTGGGGTAAGCCTACTTGCTCTATCTATGAAGAGCCCAAAGTGATATCTGATGAACTTTGTCATGTCCCCGATCTCCAGGACATGATGATATGGTACTGGCTTTAGTGGCTGATAGAGTCTCTTAGATGGTACTTCTCGACTATGGTAAGGGAGTTCTATGCATCATACACAGCCACTGTCTACCTCAGTCTTTCCAAGGAGAAGAAACCCCTAGCTCAACCCAGGCTGACAAAGATGTGAGTGAGAGGTCACGGGTATACATATCAGAGGAGACTATCCACTGCATATTATTTGGTCCCAAGTATGATGCCCCCAGATCCACTACAGAGTTTGATTACAGGGTGGGGCATACTCAGAACCCACTTATTATGAAGGATCTTGAGCAACGAGCCACATTACTGAGATGGGTGGTAGGGTTCATTGTAAAGCAGGGTCTGAAACCTGCTTAAGTTACCACTCATATGGAGCCTATTGCCAAGGCTTTGTATAGCTTCCCCGCCATATTCTGGTGGGATATTATTTTTTCATGCATCCGGTCAATGCTCGCTGATAATGCTTTCACGTTAAAGCGTGCAATTTTGGTTGTCAATATCTTAGCTATCTATCACATTGATTGGGCCTACCTCATTGTCGAGCAGATACATAAGGCCATACTGAAGAGGTCCACCTTTATCCATTTAATATGTTTTATCTACAGGCTCTATTTAGAGTCTAGGGTGGAGATACTACACTAGTTGAATCGAATAATTGAGGCCCAACACACTTTGGAGCCATGCCTGATCAAGGCTGATGAGAACACAATGGCACTTCAATGAGCACAACCTACACCTATGCTAGAGATGTTCGCCTAAGCACCACCACCTGAGGGTTCCGAGATTGACACCACCACTACTACTGCTACTGCTACTATTAAGGAAAGGCCCTGCAGCATGAGGCAATGAGGACAGAGAGATTACTACTCCTACAGCAGAGGCCACTACTTCATAGGCTACTACCATGGGAATCATCATTATGTTCGCCACTTCTATACATGCCATGGTGTAGAGGTTAATACATGCTGAGGCGTAATTGACTCAACTTTTTTAGCTGATCAAGCTATGGGTCCAGTAGGCTATTTTGGACTCGAAGGGTCGAATCCAAGCATTCACGATTGCTGCTATTCGGGATAATATTTCTACCATGGATGCCCATATCGATTCCTTCGAAGATCGAGTACAAAAGTGATTGGCCAAGGCCGGGCCTTCAGATTTATTAGCCATGCAGATAGAGATCCAATAGCTCAGTGCTGACTTGACAGCATTGCTTGCAGCACCAGTCACACTACCAAAGATGATATCTCTGGTGCTGATGTTTGACTTATTTGCTCCTGACGAGCCTACCCATTCTTTTCTTAGGAAGAGACCTTGCACAGATGAGGATCCAGAGGACAAAAATGTATGTGTGAGGAGGTAAGAGAAGGAGGATATCGAGCTTGCCTTGAGGGAGTTGAGGCATGATAAAGCAATGAGATGAGCTCGAGCAACAGAGCAGATAGGGGGGTCTGTCCCCTCTAGACAGAGTACCACTATTGAACAGATCACCCTATAGAATATAGGTGGCCAGACTCAGCCACAGACTGGACTTAGGCACCCACGTATGATTTTTGACCCCTTATGTTCTATTTATGGTTGATTCTGTGCATTTGGGACAATGTGCACCTTTTTCGACGGGGTGTGGGTAATTATAGCCTCAGTGAAGTATGAGTAGTTTATGGTCTATAACTACCCCAATTTTTTATCCTGGGGTTTTCTTACATGTGTTTTTTTTCCTGTGGATATTTAATTTTTATTGAACAGACATATTTAGGATGTTAGATAATATTTATAGCATATAGTACCAATACTTGTAGCATTTAGCATGTTTTTGTTCTTTTGTTTGGAAAATAATACCCACCAAAAATTTTGATTAGTACTTAGATAGTTACCATGGATGTTTAGGTGTTTGAAAATAATTGTTTTGATAAGTAAGGATAAATTGAGATAGAAAACATGATATGTGAGTCTTTTTGTTGATAATGTATGTTGTGCCATGTGACCATGAGCTTATTTTGCTAGATTCATGTATTTGGTGCTAATTCAGAACTTGCCCGGCTACTCTACGTTAGATTGTAGATTAATTGTATTAAGAAAGGATCTTAAGCCTTTATTCTTAAACAGTCCACTTTAGCATAAAAATAACTAACCAAATTGATGATATATCCTTTGTTCTGAATGTTTGAGCCTAATATGTACCAAGTCATTCGAAACAACTAATTAATCTAGCCTTGTCTAGTGAAAAATCTTGAAATTGGCCCTGGTCTTTCCTAGAGCACTGTGCACCTTAACTAAAATGCCTAAGTTGAGGATGACTACCAAAAGTGGCCCTAGTTCAAAGGATAGATATTGTGCACCCTAACACTAACTAAAACCCTAAGTTGAGGGTGGCTGGTGTAAAGTCAAACACAAAAATAACAGGGTACGTTAAGAGTGAGGAAAAAAAACAGAAAAATCATGTACAGGGTGCAAGAAAAGCAAGGAAGCCTTAGAAAGAGATAACAAGAAAAATGAAGTGTAAAAACAAGGTAAAAAGATGAAAATGAGAAAACAAAAACACCTAGAAAAGCTTGAATAAGGAAACAGGGAGAATAAGATGAAAATGACAAAGTTAGTGGGGCAAGAGTGTAGAAAAATATTGTTTCAAGGAGGGCCATTAGTCACTATTTTCCTAAAATATCATGCCAAAGACCCTGAGCCTATGTTACAAGCCTAGGAAGTCCTAAAGTGATCCTAGTTCAGTTAGTTGAAGTCTGAGTCATGAGTATAGGAGCAAGCCTATGGTATTAGTTACTATGCATAAATATCTATTTTGAAAGTGAGTATTTTTGCACATTCCCAAGGTTAAACATGAAATCATCATTGAGTGTCATATATGAGACTTCATTTTGTGAGGGCACTTGCAATGCATTGCTAGCATTCTTGTTCAGTGATTGTGGACTGTTGATAATCTCTTGCTTGTCATAGTTGTGTTGTCACATGCACCAGTTTGCATTAGTTTGCTGCATAGCTATCTGATCCTATTTTGAAAAGTTGATGTGGGTATTTGAGTCTGAAATGTACATAACACATGCCATTGAGTTAAGAATTGTGTGTTACAGAATTGTCTATATAGATTGAGTTGTGACTTGAGGACAAACAACAATTCCAAGTTGAGGGTATTGATGTGTTGTCAAATTACATCACTTTTGATACTTAAAACTTAGGATTTTGTGTTTCAATATGATATTTGTGGATTTTATGTGTTTAGATTTGTAGGATTACAGGTTGGCCATAATTTGGGGAAATTGCAGAAGTTGCTGACTTTTGCTATTCTACAAGATAATTCATGAGTCATAGTCAAGTTCATAAGTCGTAGATAAGTTTCCTGAGGATTTCCAGTGAGGGGCAAATTGCTGAAGTTGAAGTCTGCGAGACAGGCATACGAGTTGTGAAGCAAGTTATGAGTTGTAGACCACCTTTTGTGCCCTGAGGATCAGAGAAGTGGACTTGTAGAAAATTCATCATAGAAACCCCTTTTACAGGTGGTAAACCACTTTACAAGTCATAAAAGTCTGTCATAGATGAGTTCTAGTAGCTGGTTACGAGACCCCAACTACAAGTCATAGAAGAAACTACAAGTTATGGAGTGCTTTCGTGGAGTTTGCCTACAAATTTTCCTTATTTGTTTAGGGCTTATTTGTAATTACTATAAATAGGTTTTTTACGTCATTTTTCAGAAAGAAATGTCACTTTTCAGAATTTTTAAGGTTTGTACTCAGATAACTCAATACTTGGAGAGAAAATATTATAGGAGAGTCTTTGAGAATACTTGTGCTTTAATTCAATGTTCAAGCTTGTGATTCCCATTGTCTTTGGATTTGTTTAATCTTAATTCAATTGTCTAAGTATTTAATTATGTCTTTTTAATTCATAATTTCTTTAACTATACATAGTATGAGTAGCTAAACCCACAACTAGGGTTGTGGAAATTATGAAGAACTAACAAAGTAAAACCGGATAATTTACAATTCTTGGAAGGTGTATTTGCATGTATTAATCAGCTCTCTTCGTTTTGCATATTTTCTAGTAGTGGCCAATGTTAGAACTGGTCTAGTGTTATTGAGTGGACAAAGGTAGTAATGAATATGAAAATAGATTAATTAATAGGATTATATTTAAGTGTTCTCATCTGATCAACCGAATCGAGCCAAGGGGAGGTTATACTAGGACTAATAAAAAATGGTTAGTAATGTACACTATGGAGATAGGCCAAGTTACATAGTGAAATTTGCCTCTCATCTTTGACCAAAGGACTTAATGAACTTAAATTGTTGTCCTGCATGCTATACACTAGACAAAAATTAGGTTATTTGATGATACTGAGTTGGGGAATTATGGGGAACACAATACCCTAGTTGCTCGCTATTATTGATCTACGCTCGTGATAGTAAGTTTAGTTTAATTTCTTATTGATTATTGCAAAATTCCCCCTTTGTTGAATTGAGTCAGTTGACTACTCAGGCTGCATATTGGTGAATTTACCTTGAGCGTACGTATTCCCTGTAGGTTTAACCTAACCTTGGTCAGATTTTATTTCTTGATAGCGATTGCTTTATCCTCTAAAAGGAGGTGTAACTTGGGCGACATCACTGACCTCTACTGCTCTTTCACTATATTGGTGAATAGGTAAGTATGTAAACTACTACATGACCTCCAAAATACGCAAATTGTATATCCTATCTTGGCACTCTGTCCGAAAACCATAAGTCCTTAATCAAACCCAAACTACACCCCTTAATTAAGGTATAAGTAGTCGTTATTTAAATATAGAAGCTAGCAATGGTTAGGATCGATCCTATGAGGAATATGGTCTAGACATGGAGTAATTAAAGAAATTAAGATGAATTAATCAGCTTATATCCCAATAAGGGGATTTAATGTAAAAGCAACAATTAAACCTAAGCTAAGATCAAACAGTTAATGCAAGTATTGTGAACTCAATAAGAGAAGTAACTGGGACTTGTCTTCCCCATGAGGTCCTAATACAGTATAATCTTATACGTGTAACCTTTTCTAATATTTAGTATGCAGAACTAGTAAGTAATGTTTACCTAATCCCTTGGTCCAGTAACTAGGAAAATTTCACCACGCAACTTGGTCCATCTACGGGTGTTGCATCACTAACCCTTACTTTGTCCCAGTACAACCATACCATAGTCCGTGCAGGTTGATTAGATGAGTATGCTCACATCAAATCCGATTAGTTTATCCCTTTCCCTATTCGTTAACCCCTTAGTCTAGTAAGTAAGAATAAGGTGAGCTCTAACGTTTGCAATCGTTAAAAAGCAATCAAAACACAGAGATAAATAATATATGCATGCACACTTTCCAAGAATTACAAATTATTTGGTTTTACTTCGTTAGTTTTTCATGGTTCCCACAACCCTAGTTATAAAATTAGCTACTCATGTTTTTTATAGATGAAAGAATCATGTTATGAATTTGGATAATTAAACACTTACAATGAAGAATTGAAGAACACAAAATTCAAAATCTTCACGTAAATCACAATATCATAACCCAATGACAAAATCAAAAGTAGTCCACAATAGATCTCCAAGAACACGCTTAAACAAAGTAATAATATTGAAGCGTAGAGTTCTCTACGTCTAAAATATCTAAAAACACTATTCAAAATAAAATAAATTTAAATCCAAAATTGATTAGGAAAACTGGAAGCGAGGCTTTTCACGAACAAAGTTATGAGTTTAGATGCATTCATGGCCTGTCGACTATCTTCGTAGGCTACAACTTCAAAAACTTCCTTGAATGCATGAACTGATTCCTACAGACTATCAATTTAGTTACAACTTGTGAAAGCCTTCTTGTAATTAACTTCTAGCAACTCATCATATTTTCTAATCATCAAAGCACGAACTACTGTATGAGTCATCAAATAATCTAATGCCCATTTTTTTAACACATAGTTTTAACTTCTGAAAAATGGCCCTTCATTGGATCAGACTTACAAAACCTATCTATGGGTCATAGAATGAACCACATACCCTAGATGGTCTCATAAAACCCCACAAAGTTGTAATTTGTCCAAGTTAGCACAAAAACTGCCCGACTCCTTAAATCCTACAAAATTAATACAAAAACACATCAAAACTACTAACATCGCTTTGAAAACACACAAATTCCAACTTTAAGCATTAAAATATCACATTTTGGTGGCACATCAATACCCTCAACTCAAAATTTTTACTTATCCTCAAGCGATGGACTCAATCTAACATAAGCAATATAGCAACACATAGATCTCAGTCTCATGGTATACATTATCTCTCAATCAAACACAGATACTGATCCAAACTCATTAGTGCATATACAAGACAATCATAGAAAAAACTCAAGTGGATCAATACACGATAGAGTTACTTTAATAGACAAGGCAATGTACATAAGAAATAATCACCGAGATGGTTCGTAGTTAACATATAGTTCAAGTGCCCTTACAGAAAAGAAGTCTCATTTCTTACTGATTTTGTTAGCTTATAACATAAGCTCAAGAGGCTTGGTATGATATTTTTGGAATATAGTGACTAATTAACCTTCTTGAAACTTTGCTATTGCACACTTTTCCCTACTAACACTAGTATTTTTAACTCTTTGATCTATTTTTCCTATGTCAAACATTTTCGGGTGCAATTATTATAATTTTTAGCTCATTGCCTTTTATTTTTCTCAATTATTTATTCTTTTCATCTCATATTGTTTTGCATCTATTCATTTTACTTGCACCGACTTCATATTTTTCCATTTTTCATTATATTACTATGCTTGCTCTCCACCTTCCTATGATTTCTTGGTAATAGATACCCTCAACTTAGGCTTCTAGCCTGAGTTGAGGTACATAATATGTTAGGACCCATAGCATAATTTAAACCCCGAATGTCCTTAATTGATTTGATTTAATAAAGTTTAAGACCGAATACAACATTCCTTCTAAGTTTGGTCCTTAAGAATAAAATTGATGTGGGGTCAAGGTGTGTGTGACCTTTT
>JAOTQJ010016270.1:0-17378 GCA_025642045.1 Solanum sejunctum | reverse complement strand
CGTGACCAGTGTCCGATAGGGACACCTAGACACATGCTAACCTTAAATTCCCAATGAAACTGACCTGGAAACCTATCAAAATTTTGGCAGAGTTTCCTCTGTTTTATTCATTAACCGCACCTGCAAAGAAAATTCAGCTGCAACCCAGACACAATATAATATATATCCATTTATACATATACATAAATGCGGGCCGACAAGATCTTCGTTGCGGTCCAGCCGCCTAATAATCATGTCATACATAGAGTAATGCGGTCTCGCAGCCTGATCAGGTATCACATACATATAATAGACCATGTGCTCAAGTATATATCACATACCCACAACCCACTAATATCCACAGACCTCTAGACATATATGTTGAACAGTACTTGCATATACATAACACAATTACAGAACGTGTGAACATAAGAAGCTACCAATAGTTGGCTCCTGAAACAAAAGGGCACTGCAACTGAAATAGGAGATCCTAGGCCAGAAGGTCTTGCACCTGATCGTCCGTACCTGCGGGCATGAACGCAGCCCCCTCCTTAAGGAAGGGGTCAGTACGAGAGACGTACCGAGTATGCAAAACCGAAAGTACATAATACAGATAGAACTCATAAGCCAAAGAAAATAGTAAAACATACATAAATCAAACCTGTAATTTAAAGAAAAACGGGGTCTAACACCCAAACTCTACGTTCCGGATCCAATGAAAATGTCATCATTTGCAATTGAGGCCTCCTAGACCCCAACAGCTGAAAAAGTTCATTTAAACTAATTTCGTACTCAAAAATGTAAAATATTCTTAGAAGCTCTAAAAATTGGAGTGAAACCATTTCTAGCGTTAGTTGACCATATGAAACTATTGAAATTTTTGGAATTCCGATTCAAGCTTCCGGACCCCACTTGTTGACCAAACTCAAACTTTGGCTCCGGTAACAACTAAAAATACAACTTGCGAATTAAAATCTTCATTTTAACTCCAAATTAAATTCTACAAGTTTCTCCCGGACCATATTCACATTTGGCTCCAACTCTACCAAATTGAACCAGCTAAGGACTTACGAGTTCTAACATTTATAATATATTATTGTGAAATTAATTATGTATTGTTGTGAAAATAATTATGATTATTAAGTTAATTATCGTCTAAAGTTTCGATAGTCCAAGAAAATATTTATTTAGTTTTAATATTTTTTTAAAATTATATTTTATGGATAATAGGTAACTATTGCCCCAACTAGCTTCAATAAGATCATGGCAAAAATTATTAATTAAAGTATAAATTTTACCATAGTAAAATTCCATGACTGTACCTTTTAATATGACATAAATTTTATAACTTAAGAAAACTATTTATTCAACTATAATTCTTTTAAAAAAAATCATAATTTATCATGACTGCAAGGTTATTATTACTATGATAAAATGATAGCAATTAATTTTCATGCTCCGAGCCTACACCATGGATGTGGCTGGCACTCGGAGACCATTTCTAGTCCTAAGTGAACCACTTGACCTGGATACTTACTCAGCGAAAGACTGAAACAACTATGGAAAGGTTGTAAAAGTAACAAGCTATATCAAGACCTGTCTCCATAAACTAAGTGTAAAAGTTCTCAAGCAACAACTAAATAAACTAGAATTGGAATAATGACACATAGTCAATGGAACCTCTACTAAAGCTGTCTGAAAGGACTACTAGGATAGGCCCCAAGTAGACAGCACTAAAATAAATGCTGAAATAAAACATAAGTAAGTCAAGAGTCTCTGACTGAGAAGAGGCCTCACCAAATGACTAGAAGTTTTCTAGTTCTCAATAAAGCGGTTGCTGAGGAACTCTGTCACCTGTGCCTGCATCACAAAAATAATGCATGTCTTAAGGACGTCAGTACGTGGAATATATGGTATGTAAGATGACCAAAATAGTAACTCAGAATAACATAATATTTCTCAAAAAGCCATAAATATAACTCATAATAATAATAATATTAATAATAATAATAATAGTGGATACTCGGTATGCTGAAATTAACATGCTGTTGTAAGTAAAACAGATCTTCCTAGCTTGGGGAGTTTCTCTAACTAATAACCATCACTATGAGTTTCGTGGTGAAATAGCATCTTGCCCATGCTGCCAAAGTTGTTCCGTCCTTTGCCGTAGTAGGGGACGAAGAACTAGGGGGGTGGATCCATCCCAATGCTGCACCATCTCAGTGTCTAATGAGGAATGTACATTGGTATAATCCTATCCTATGTTGGCTACTACTTTATGAGTTCAACTAATTTATTCTACTCTCACTCATATCGATACTCAATACTACTCCCTAAATGATTTTTATATAGCTCATAGCTTAAAGAATGGAGTTTTCTCAAAATCTGAAGTTTCGGGGACTTAGCCCAACTTACTAACTTAACTTCTCATCTGAACTTCTATAGTTTGATTGAAAACTAGTATCTTCTCAAGTATTTCTCAAACTTATGGGTTGCTCAGCTGAAGTGCAAAAATAGTTCAAGAAGAATGATTATTAAACTTATCGCAAACTATAAGCTTTATGGGTGTTCATAAAATCCATATGAAATTTACGAAAGATAACTCATGGCTATAAAACTTAGTAGTAATACTTGAAATAACAAGTGAAGAATCAAGAATCATAATTCTTTGTCAAGAATCTATATGTATGAATGGAAATAAAACAAACTTCACAAAACACATGAATTTTAATCTAAACTTGTACTGGCAAATTCTTGGATGAAAACTAGCGTATGATTTCCAAAATAACTATACAATAGTTTTTAGAGTGGCCTTACATACCTGGGGAAAGAATTTTTGGAAAAGCTTGCTTGGACGGATTTTGAATGCCTAATAGTTCTTGATCCTAAGCTTGAGTCTTTGGAGAGATTTTTGAAATTGTACGAGTGAATTTGTATATTCTGGGGTTGAATTAGAGTTAAAAACAATTATATTAGGCTTATGGAGGGTGAGAAAAGTTGAAACTACCCTTCCTTAATTAAAAGAAAAATAGAGGTTAGAATTTACACATGTCACCGTTTGAGGCGCGACACGAACATGTATATTTTTCTCATTTTTGTGAAATAAGATTCCCATCAAAATTCTTCAATATTTCCTCAGTGTGGCTTCATGTCCTAGCCGCATCGTGCCCTGGGCATGGAAACCTCACTGCCTGGAAAGAATTATCAAAATTTTTAATTTGCCTCAATTGCTTAAAATTTGAGTCGAGACCATTTTCCCTCTCCATTTTCACTCAGAGCATGGGAAGACGTATTATGCGCATGGATAATTCTAGGGGTATTTTGGTCTTTTTATAGGGGTATCAAAATATCTCCACTTTGGGATTATTTATCCTCGAATGATAATGATATAAAGAATTTAGCTCAAGACACTTTGATAAACATAAGTCTCTGAGATCAAGTATGTAAGATTACTTTCAAGGTCCTCATTTAGGCCAATGAACAAGTGTGGATATTTGGTCTTCATGTCTTCTTCTGCTTCCTATATGGCTTCTTCCATGAATTAGTTCCTCCGCAACACTTTCACTGAAGCTATCTCTTTGGTCCTTAACTTGTGAACTTATAGGTCTAATATTTGCACTGGGATCTTTTCATATGACAAGTTATCTTTAATTCCCACACTTTCAACAAGAACAACTAGAAAGTGATCTACCAAGCATTTTTTAAGCATAAAAATATGAAATACTCGGTGTATAGCGCTCAACTTTGCTGGTAAATCTAACTCATAAGAAAAACTACCCACTCTTATCATAAACTGTTAAGGACCAATTTATCATATGCTGAGCTTCCCCTTCTTCCCAAATCTCGTAACTCCCTTCATTGGTGATACCTTTAGGTATACCCAATCACCTATTTCAAATTCTAGATCTCTCCTCTTAACATCAGTATATGACTTTTGCCAACTTTGGGCTGTATTTACCCTTTCTTGGATAACCTTCACCTTCTCCATAGCCTGATGAACTAGATCAGGCCCGGTCAAACTAGCCTTACCAACTTCAAACTACCCAATGGGTGATCTAGACCTTCTCTCATAAAGAGCTTCATACGGTGCCATTTGTATGTTGGCTTGGAAACTATTATTATAAGAGAACTCAATTAAGGGTAAATTATCATTCCATTTACCTTTAAACTCTGTCATATACTCCCTCAACATATCCTCAAGGGTTTGTATAGTTTGCTCTGCTTGCCCGTCTGTCTGTAGATGGAAAGTTGTACTAAGATTCACCTTTATACCAAGCCCCCTCTGAAAGGAATTCCAAAACTATGTTGTAAACTGAGCTCCTCTGTCTGAAATAATGGAAATGGGGACCCCATGCAACCTAACAATCTCCTTACATAAAGTCTGGCATAATCCTCGGCTATATCAGTCGTCTTGATAGGTAGAAAGTGAGATGACTTGGTCATTCTGTCTACTATAATCCATATCGAATCATGCTTCCTACGGGTTCGAGGTAAACCCATTATGAGATCCATGTTAATCAACTCCCACTTCCATTCGGGAATCTCTATGTTCTGGCCTACACCATAAGGCCTTTAGTGCTCTATCTTACTTGCTGGCAATTTGGGCATCTAGACACGAACCCTGCAATGTCTCCTTTAATACCATTCCACCAATAGACTTCACGCTAATCTCTATACATCTTTGTTGCCCTAGGGTAGATAGATTATATGACATTATGACCCTCAGCCAAGATCCTATCTCTAAGGCTGTCAACACATGGCACATACAATCTGCCTTGGTATCTCAGGACACCATCTCCCTACTTTAAGAACACTAATACTTTCTATTTTCTGAACATCTTATTTCAATTGGAGAAGGATGGGATCCCTATCTTGTTTTTATTTCACTTCCACTACTAAGGATGACTCAGATCTATTTCTGGTGATGGCACCACTTTCGTCAAAATCCTCAATCTATATGCCCAAATAGGTTAACCGGTGAACCTCCTTAGCTAACTTTTTCTTTTCATCCTCACGGTGATATGTGCTCCCCATGGTCACCCTACTAAGAGCATCAACAACCATATTAGCTTTGCTTAGATGATAGAGGATACTCATGTCATAGTCTTTCAGCAACTCCAATCATCTCATCTGCCTCAAATTCAGCTCCTTTTGGCCGAATACATACAATAAGCTCTTGTGGTACGTAAATACATCTATATGCCCACCATATAAATAGTGTCTCCAAATCTTCATAGCAAACTCAAGATCATGAGTTGGGTAATTCTTTTGAATCTTAAGCTGTCTAGAGGCATATGCTATCATGTTGCCTCTCTACATCAATACACTGCCCAAGCCAACTCTGGAAGCATCATAATATACTACAAAGTCATTAGTTCCCTCCTATAGGGATAAGACTGGGGCTATGGTCATCCTAGTTTTCAACTCCTGGAAGCTCTTCTCACAAGCTTCTAACCATTCAAACTTAGTCTTCTTCTATTTAGCCTAGTCAATGGATCTGAGATAGAAGAAAACCCCTCTAAAAATCTTCTATAATAACCTACCAAGCCCAAGAAACTCCTTATCTCTATGGGAGTTGTGGGCCTTGGCTAGTTCTTTACTGCCTCAATCTTTTGGGAATCAAATTTGATACCTTCACCAGATACGATATGCCCCAAAAGTGCCACAGATGCCAAACAGAACTCACACTTAGAAAATTTGGCATATAGTTGCTAATCCTTAAGGGTCTGAAGGATAATTCTAAGATGGTCTGCATGCTCCACCTTGCTAGGAGAGTAGATTAAGATATCATCTATGAACACGATAACAAATATGTCTAGGTATGACCTCAACACCCTATTCATAAGATCCATGAAAGTTGCTGGTGCATTCGTTAGCCCGAAGGACATGACCAAAAACTCATAATGACCATAGCGGGTTCTGAAAGCTGTCTTAGGAATGTCTCTCTCTCTCTCTCTCTCTCTCTCTCTCTCTAACTTTTAGTTGATGATACCCAGATGTAAGATCTATTTTGGAGAAACAGGTAGCACCCTGAAATTGGTTAAATAAGTCATCAATTCTGGGAAGAGGATGCTTGTTCTTAATAGAGACTTTATTCACCTGACAGTAATCTATGCATATTCAAAAAGAACCACCCTTCTTATGCACAAAGAGAACTAGACCACCCCAATGTGAGATGCTTGGTCTAATGAAACCTTTATCTAAGAGATCTTTCAGCTGCAACTTTAACTCTTTTAGCTCCGAAGGAGCCATACAATATAGAGGAATGGATATGGGCTGAGTACCTGGAAGGGTATCTATCCTAAATTCTATCTCTCTATCAGGAGGGACTTCGAGAAAATCCTCAGGAAAGACTTCTGGGAACTCATTTACAACTGGGACTGACTGAAGAGATGGTGCCTCGACACAAGAATCTTAAACTCTGACTAGGTGGTATGTGCAACCTTTAGAAATTAACTTTCTGGCTTTAAGATATGAGATAAACTGACCTTTGGGGATATCCGAGCTACCCCTCCACTCTAAGACTGGTTCATAGGGAACTGAAATTTGACTACCCTGGTTCTACAATCTATGGAGGCATACCCAGCATGGAGCCAATCCATGCCTAGGATGATATCAAAATCTACCATATCTAATTCCACCAAATCAGCTACAATAGTCTTATGATAAACTGATATTGGATAGCCTCTATAGATTCTTTGGGCTAAAATAGGCTATCGAATAGGAGTAGAAACACTGAAAGGGTTAAGAAGACATTCTAGATTGAAGCCAAACTTCATAGCTACATATGTGGTTACAAATGACAATGTGGCTCCTAGGTAAATAACGCGTAGACATCGTAAGTAAAGATTTTGAGCATACCCGTAACCACATCTGGTGAGTTCTCCTGCTCTTGTATGGTGCCCATGGCATTAAACAGTTCCTGCCCCCGCCTTTCCCTAATGTAGTGCACCTTTGAGGTGGCTTACCCTGCGGTGCTGAAGAAACTGACTGTGATCTATTATCCCTCAACTTCTGCCTTCCATAGGATAATTCTTTACCTGACCACATTTGAAACAACCATTCATACCTACAAGGCACTCCCCGGGATAAGACCTACCACACTTACCACAAGTAGGATAATGGTTCGCTCTTTTAGCCACGCTACCTTATAACTGGCTGCCCGAAAACCTATGGTGGTATGATCTCTGCTCATTCCTGAATCTCGGTATAGGTGCACTAGCGAATAAGGGTGCTAGTCCAGCTGTCTTAGGCTGAAAAGATGAGTGATTTCCACCTCCAACCCCTCTCTTACCTATCTTATGGCCTAATGTCTTGGCCCTCTTGCTCCTTGTCTCTTCCCTATCCTACATTTTCTCCTTTCCTACCTACTGCACATAAGTCATCAAATGGGCTATGTCTACGTCCCCGATCAATATAGCGTTTCTTCCCTCTCTCTTAGTCATCCGAGAGAGTCCTAACATGAACAAGTCCATCCTAGTACGCACGTATACCACCATAGCTGGAGCGTAGTGGGCTAGTCAAGTAAACTTAAGGATGTACTCCCGCACACTCATATTCTCCTGTTTTAGATTTAGGAATTCCTTTACCTTCACCTTCCTTATCGCTCTAGGAATGTATTATCCCAGAAAGGCCTCCTTAAATATTTCTCAACTAATAGCTGGCATCCCATATGCCCTGTTTCCTTTCCACTGATAAAAACCAGAGTCTAGCTACTCCCTTGAGCTAGTAGGCAGCCAATTCAACCTGCTCAGGGATATGCATAACCTGAAACACCTTCTACAGCTCCTCAATAAAATTTTTAGGATCTCTTTCACATTAGACCTCGTGAATTCTGGTGGTTTCATCCTTAGGAACGCATGAACTCTAGCAATATCAAACCCAATCATTCCTACCATCCCCCTGGCGACCTCACTGAGTAGTGTCCGCTTGAGCCAAGGTCTGAAAGGACTGGCAGAGTTCAACGTTGGTGATATCTGCTAGCTGCGGCTACTTAACAGGCACAACAGGACCTCTAGGTCCCTCAAGAATAGGGCAGACTGGTATGTGTTTCTCCTGAATGGGTGCCCTCTCCCCTTTACTGGTTCGTTAGATTTACGTGGAGTCATGATCTGAAAAATACGGCATGAAAGCATGAGTTAGGAGGAACTTGACAGAGATATACTCTGAATCATGAGGCAAAGAATAACAATTAATGTTGACACTTCGTAATGTCTCGTAGCCTTCCTATTATAGATATGGCGTGCTTCATACCCATAATGCGGACTCTACTAGACGCGGTTCCATAGGCTCTCTCGAACTCTTAAAACTTGTGCTCTGATACAAAATTTATCATATCCCGAGCTTACAGTGTGGACATTGCTGGCACTTGAAGACCATTTCTGTTCCCAAGCAAACCATTTGGCCTAGATACTTACTTAGTGGAAGACTTAAACAACTGTGGACAGGCTGTAAAAGTAATAAGCTATGTCAAAAACTATCTGCATAAACTGTGTAAAAGTTCTCAAGCAATAACAAAATAAACTAGAATTGGAGTACTCACACAGAGTCTATGGAACCGCTACTAAAGCTATCTGAAAGGACTACTGGGACAGGACCTAAGTAGCTAGAACTAAAATAAAAGTTCAAATAAAACATAAGTAACTCAAGAGCCTCTGATTGAGAAGAGGCCTCAGCAAATGACTGGAAGTTGTCTAGTTCTCAATGAAGCAACTGCTGAAGAACTCTATCACCTGTATCTGTATCATAACATGATGCAGGTCTTAAGAATGTCAGTACGTGAAATGTACGGGTATGTAAGATGGACAAAATAGTAACTCAAAATAACATAATATTTCTCAAAAAGACATAAACATAACTCATAATGAAATAATAATAGTAGTGGATATTGGGTATGCTGAAATTAACATGCTGAAAACTTGTAGGTAAAATATATCTTCTTTGCTTGGGGAGTTTCTCTAACCTACAACCACCACGATGAGCTTCGTGGTGATACATTGACTTGCCCATGCTGACAGAGCCATCCCGTACTTTGCTGGGATAGGGACGAAGAACTAGGGGAGTGGATCTATCCGAATGCTAGGGAATCTCAGTGGCTAATGAGTAATGTACCTTGGTATAATTCTATCTTATATTGGCTACATAGTTTATAACTTCAAGTAATTTATTCTACTTTCACTCATATCGGTGCTCAATACTACTCCCAAAATGATTTTTATATGGCTCATAGCTTAAAGAATGGAGTTTTCTCAAAATTTGGTCTTTCGGAGACTTAGCCTAACTTACTAATTTAACTTCTCATCTGAACTTCTGTAGCTTGATTAAAAACTAGTATCTTCTCAAGTATTTCTCAAACTTTTGGGTTACTCAGCTAAAGTGCAAAAACAGTTCAAAGAGAATGATTATTAAACTTATCGTAAACTATAAGCATTATGGGTATTCATGAAACCCATATGAGATTTACAGAAGATCATCCATGGCTATAAATCTTAGTAGTAATACTTTAAATAATAAGTGAAGAATCAAGAATCATAATTCTTTGTCAAGAATCTATAAGTATGAATGGAAATCTAATAAACTTCACAAAATATATGAATTTTGATCTCAACTTGTACTGACCAATTCTTGGATGAAAACTAGCATATGATTTCTAAAATAACCATAAAATAGTTTTTAGAGTGGCCTTACATACCTAGGGAAAGATTTCATTGGAAGAGCTTGCTTAGACAGAATCTTGAATGCCCTAATAGTTCATGATCCTAAGCTTGAGTCTTTGGAGAGGTTTTTGAAATTGTGCGAGTGAATTTGTACGTTCTTGGGTTGATTTAGTGTTAAAACCATCTATATTAGGGTTATGAAGGGTGGAAAAAGTCAAAACTACCTTTCCTTAATTAAAAGAAAAACGAAAGTCAGAATTTACACATGTCCGCGTCTGAGGTGCGATGCGGACATGTATATTTTTCTCATTTTCACAAAATCAGATTCCTATTGAAATTCTTCAATTTTCGTAAGTATGGCTTCGCACACCTGGCGTGTCGTGCCCTGGACGCTGAAATCTCACTGCCCGAAAAGAATTAGTGAAATTTTAATTAGCCTGAGTTGCTTAAAATTCAAGTTGAGATTATTTTTCCACTCAATTTTTCACACTGAACACAAATCCGAGACCGAATTTGCAAATGGAGCATTGGAAGATGCATTTACGCGTATCGTCAATTCTAGGGGTATTTTGATTTTTTCACGGGGGTGTCACATTAATAATTAGTCATAAAATTTAATTTTAGCATATTGCATGTAGTTATTTAATTTAATTATTGTCATTATTTTTATAACAAAATAAAAAAATTTATTTAGCTACAAATTTTTCCTCAAATAACTTTTTGTAGCTAAAAGTTTGTTATTGCTATGATAAGTTTAAATTCATGGCAAAAATTAATAATAAGCTACAAAATTTAATTATAGCAAAAAATCTATGTCGATTTCATTTAATTGTTTCCACAATTTTCTATGACTTGAAGCAAAGGTATTTATTTAGCTACAATATTTTGATTCGAAAAATTTATTGTAGCTAAAGGGTTACTATTCCCAGACCTTACTTGTGGAATTCCACTAGGTATGTTGTTGTTGTTTGTTAAAGGGTTACTATTGCTACAATCACTTTTATTTATCGCAAAAATCTATTATTAGCTACAAAATTTTATTATAGCAGTAAAATTGTGGCTAGTTAGATAATTTTTGCCACGATTGTCAGCAGTTATGGCAAAAATAAGGATTTAACTTTGTCAATTTAATTTTCATGGCTAAGAGATTTGATGAATTTTTACTGAGCCACGAAATTTGAATTTTTGTAGCTATTACTAAATAATAGCTACGATTTTCAAATTCATAGCTTATATTTCTTAACTATAGGTACATTTTCTTGTAGTGTGATTTAATGCTTTAAAGTTATGATATTTTCATTGTGACTTATTTTAGCATGATTTAGTACTTTAAAATCATGATCATCTTCATTATGACTTATTTATTTGTAATATTTATTTTATGACATCTCATTATTAATTCTTTTGTTGAATATTTTTATGTCTTCACTAATATTATATTTTGTGCTTTTCTTAAGAAGAATCTTAGATAATTTATTTTTTGTAGGATTAAAGAAATATTTGAATCATAAGTTAATTATATATTTTTATAAATACTTTATCAAAAAAATCAAAAACACCAGAATTCAAAAAAAAAGTCCAAAATTCTGAGAAATTTAAAAAAACCCGAAAATCTAAGAAACCCGAAGTAACTCGTGGTTGAAAAATCTAAGTTTTATTGATTTGGTTTGATTTTTATATTTAAAAACCTAACACGAATGGTTTGGTTTGATATTTAAAAATCCAAATCATGAATACCCCTACTTTTGACATGCCTCGAGCTATGTGAATTTTCTACAAGTGTTCGTGATAATATTTGTGATGAAGTGTTCATGTTTGCAGTGATATTGGTGGGCGTGAAGAAGTATTTGTTAGTGCTAATATATTTTGTTTGATGACAAATTGCAGAAAACATCAAAAAGGAAACAATCCAACTAAGGTACGACATGAAAGCATCTATCAAGAAAATCTAGTTGGAGGCACCAAGAGCATAATTATTGGAAGGAATTAATCTAATACTAAGCAAGAAAGAAAACAAATCTGGAAAAGCAATCAAGCATATTTGGACCGAAAAGAATAAATCACATATCCAGTGAGAAAGAAAAATAATCTGAAAAATCAATTAAGCATCTTTGGATTGGAGATAATCAATCAAGAGAAGATCTTACTGCTGCAAGATTGGAAAGATCTGAGAAGATTCAGCTACTACCTTCTATAAAAGCCTTATTCTTGGAAAAAGAATCGATCAGATAATAAGAAGATTAGAAAGATCAATTTTATTAGTGTTAAAATTGTATTGAATGAAGATTGCTTACAGGTAATGCATCAAAAAGGAAACATATCTTCATAAGGAGTAAACACAATCAAGATCTTGCACATTCAAGTCACAAAAGGAAAAATGCATCTTTAAGAGATAGAATCTCAGCACAAAAGGAAGAATATAAGTTGCTAAAGTTATGGAAAATCAATCACAGATTTAACAAAAGATCACTTCTATGAAAGAATCCAAGATTAACAAAAAGATTGGTTAAAAATTCAACAAATCAATTAGAAGATCAGTACCAAGAAAAGATCCAAGATTGAAGATCCATAAAAGATCTGGGTGAGGACTAAACATTTTAGGCCCAGCAGATCTTTCAAAAACATTTTAGCCCCAACAGATCTTTCAAATCAACTATTTCTCAAAATGATTTTCCTAGCCATTCTGGTCTAATATACCTTGTCAACTATCCTTTCATTACTGTGGAAAGTCTAGGCACACCTACTCCAGGTGTCGATTTTGTCGCTCAAAGCCTTCTAACATGGTCTAGAAAATTAAGAGCACTGCTAACCAAAAAAGGACCCAAAACTATTTGGGTACCAAAAAATTAAAATTGATCTTGCCTTGCTGGAACACCACACTAAATCTAAAGACAAATAGTATCTTGACATTGGATGTTCAAATCACACAACAGGCAACAAATATCTATTCAAATCCGTTGCTGAATTTAATGGTGAAAAAATTTTATTTGGTGACAATTCAATAGGAACAGTCATTGGTATTAGAACTACCTCTCTTTAATAAAAATTGTGAAGTTACTAATGTGTATCATGTGAAGGGATTAAGGTACAATATCAGTCACCTATGTGATGCTGATCTGGAAGTAAAATTTAAGAAAACTGGATGCATTATTGAAGATGTATCAAGAAAGGCAATTCTTCTAGAAAGCATGGACAAAAATATTTACATGCTGGACTAAGTAAAGAGATCAACAAGACACATTTATATAGCATCCATCTCTGAAGATCTTAGGATGTGGCATAAAAAGCTAGGTCATACAAGCATGAGATTAATTGAAAATATTGCTAGATTGGAACTGGTTATGGGACTCGCAAAACTGGACTACACAAAGGATCACATTTGTGATGCTTTTCAAATGGGTAAGCAAACAAGAAACTCCTTTTAGTCAAAAGACACTGTCTCTACAACAAAAGCACTTCAACTTCATCACATGGATTTTTTTGGTCCAACTAGAATGGCAAGTATTGGTGGTAGAAGTTATGCCTTTGTTATTGTTGATGATTATTCCTATTTTACTTGGGTTATGTTGTTAGCTAACAAGGATGATATCTTAAAAAAAATTGAGTTTTTTTTGTAAGAAAGTACAGAGAGAAAAGGGTTACTATATCACTTCTATTAGAAAGTGATCATGGAGGAGAATTCAAAAGCAGAGCCTTTGAAAACTTCTGCAATGAAGAAGGGTACTCACATAATGTTTTTGCTCCTCGTTCTCCTTAATAAAATGGAATAGTTGAGAGGAAGAATAGAACTCTTTAAGACATGTCTAGAACCATGATATGTGAACACTCTCTTCCTCACCATTTCTAGGTTAAAATGGTAAGTATAGCTTGTTATATTCTTAATAGGTGTTTAATCTGACCTATTCTCCAGAAGACTCCATACGAACTATGGAATGAGAAGAAACCAAATATCAATTACTTTATCCATTTGGTTGCAAATGTTTTGTTCACAGTAATGTATGGATGGGGTATCTTTCTTAGTCTTTCTAACTCTAGAAGAACTTATCAATTTTTTAACAAATGTACCTCCACTGTTGAAGAATTTGTACATATTATTTTTGATGAATCTAATCCTATTTCTGAGAAAATATCTATTTCAGATGATAAAAATACTACTAACAGTAATACAGTAACTACACAAGCAGTTGCATAAAAAGATCAACCGACTACCGTTGAAGAAAGCCAACCAGCAGTAGAAATTATTCCCAATGAATGGAGAAGTAAGACCAACTACCCTAGAAAGTTTATCATCGAAGACGTTAATGATAGAATAAGAACAAGGGCATTGAGCAAAAGAAATGTCAACATCGCTCTTATATCTCAAATTGAACCAAAAAAGGTGGAAGAAGCACTAAAGGATAATGATTGGGTAAATTCTATGAAGAAAGAGCTGGATCAATTTGAAAAGAATCAAATCTGGACTCTGATTCCTAAACCTAAAAATGTCACTATCATTGGGACAAAATGGATATTTAGAAACAAGCTAAACGAGGTTGGAGAGGTGACTAGAAATAAAGCTAGACTAGTAACTCAAAGTTACTCTCAACAAAAAGGAGTTGAATATGAAGAAATATTCGCCCCAGTAGCAAGGTTAGAGTCTATTCGAATTCTTCTTACTTATGGTGCTTTTAAAGGTTTTAAATTTGAAATGGATGTTAAAAGCATCTTTTTAAATGAATTTATCGAAGAAGAAGTTTTTTTGTAAAATAACCTCTAGGTTTTCAAAACTCAGATTTTCCTTTTCATGTTTTTAAATTGTGAAAAGCTCTTTATTAACTCAAACAAGCTCCTCGAGCTTAGTATGAGCGCCTAGGAAAATTTCTCTTTTCAAATGATTTTTCATAAGGAAGCATTGATACTACCTTGTTTATTAAAAAAATCTTACTCAGATAATATTATTATTCAAATATATGTTGACGACATTATATTTGGAAGTACTAACCCTGATTTGTGCAGGGACTTTGCCAACTTTATGCAAATCGAATTTGAAATGAGTATAATAGATGAGTTAACCTTCTTTCTGGGTCTTCAATTTTTCTTTTTTCAATATGATCATGGGACCTTCATCGGCCAAAGTAAGTATACTAAGGAGTTAATTCAAAAATTTGGAATGAAGAATGCAAAGTCCATTAGTACCCCTATGAGCCCTTCATGCAACCTAGATCTAGACGAATATGGTAAGAGTGTTGATATAGAGGTACGATTGGATCATTACTTTATCCTACTGCTAGTAGACCTGACATCATGTTTAGTGTCTGCAAATATCCTAGATTTTAAGCTACTCCCGAAGAATCCCATTTAACTATTGTAAAGTGAATTATTGGTTTTTTTAGTGGGAGCTATCTCCTTTGGTCGTTGGCATAAAAAATCTTCTACTTTTCATCTTCGTGGATTTTCATGTGCTGATTATGCAGGTGATAAAGTCGATAGAAAAAGCACTAGTGGTTTGTCAATTTCTTGGAGACTCTTTAATCTCCTGTAATAGCAAAAAATAAAATTGTGTAGCCATCTCTATCACTGAGGCTGAATATGTGACTATTGAATTATGTTGTACTCAAGTTCTTTGGATGATTCAATAATTGATGTTATACCTTCTCAAATTTTATGTGATAACTCTAGTGATATTTGTCTAACTAAAAATCCTTTGCATCATTTTAGAGCTAAGCACATTTATATTAAACATCATTTTTATTAGAGATCATGTTTGAATAAAAACATTAAATTTATTTTTGTGAATACTGAAAATCAATTGACAGATATTTTTACAAAATCATTGCTTGAAGAAAGATTCTTTTTTCTCAAAAATTCTTTAAATATGATCCCCAAATCTTTTTGACTTTCTGATTAAGTATCTTTTCACCACATTTAAGTACGTGTATTTAATATTTTTTGGATGTATTGTGAGTCTTTCCATTTGTGTTAACCTTCTGGCTAACTGTTTCTTGTTATGTGTTGAATTGTCTTACTTGAACTGATTCTGTATTTTGTTAAGGATAATTTCTACCATAGTGCTATGTAATACTTTTGTTGCCTATTATTTCTTGTTGTTTCCTTTTTGCTGATGACAAAGGGGGAGAAAAAGAAGACTAAGTACTAGTAAAGTAGTTAGTCGACTACCCTTCAACTACCCTGTGCAAAACTTCATCACCCTATGCAAGAATTTAGGGGAGCACCTATGCTACCAGTCAAGGGGAGTAAAGTCAAGAAGTCGATTATATGATTATACACTCAGGGAAGTTGACTACATTAGTGCTACTATTGTCATCATCAAAAAGGGGGAGATTGTTACTGCTAATATATTTTGATTGATAACAAATTGCAGAAAACATCAAAAAGAAAACAATCAAACTAAGATACGACATGGAAGCATCTATCAGGAAAATCTAGTTGGAGGCACCAAAAGCATAATTATTAGAAGGAGTCAATTTAACACTAAGCAAGAAAGAAAAACAAATCTAGAAAAGCAATCAAGTATATTTAGACCTGAAAGAAGAAATCAAATATCTAGTGAGAAAGGAAAATAATCTGAAAAATCAATCAAGCATCTTTGGATTGGAGAGAATCAATCAAGAGAAGATCTTACTACTGCAAATTGGAAAGATCTGAAAAGATTCTGCTACTACCTTCTCTAAAAGTCTCACTCTTCGAAAAAGAATCAATCAGCTAATAAGAAGATTAAAAAGATCACTTTTATTAGTGTTAAAATTATATTGAATGAAGATTGCTTACAGGGAATGCATCAAAAAGAAAACATATCTTCATAAGGAATAAACACAATCAAGATCTGGCAGATTCAAGTCACAAAAGAAAAAGTGCATCTTCAAGAGATAGAATCTCGGCACAAAAGGAAGAAGATAAGTTACTAAAGTTATGGCAAATCAATCACAGATTTGACAGAAGATCACTACCATGAAAGAATCCAAGATTAGCGGAAAGATTGGTTAAAGATTCAGCAAATCAATTAGAAGTTCAGTACCAAGAAAAGATCCAAGATTGAAGACAATTATATCCATAAAAGATCTGAGTCAGGAGCTAAACAAGGAAGGAAGATCTGATCTAGTCCCTACCTAAAAAGCCTTACCTTATTCTTGGAAAGAGGATCCATCAAAGCCTCAATCCAAGGATCAACTCCCTTGGGATACCATCTCTTCTACATAAAAGGAGGTATCCAGGATATCTCAAGACTCATACAAGCCTACTGCATTTCAAGCTTTTCTTCACTACTCTTCATCTTTAAAAAATCATTGTAACCTTTAGTTTTATTATTGTGTTATAAAAAGAGAGAGAAAAGAAGAAAAAATTGAAAGAGAGGTCTGTATCAAAAGAAACACCAAAACAAAAAGGAGAAAAAAAATCTGATTATAGTTTAAGTTGAAATTCTTGTAACTCCCACTTTACCAAAGGCTTGAAGAGATATCCCTTGCAACCCAAGGGTACTGGCCCTAGGATTCACATTGAATTTGAACCAGTATAAAAATATCTAGTGTTGAATTTTCCATTTATAAACTATAAATTTTTGCATTCTTATTTAATACGTCATAGTCAACTACGTGCTATATTAGTTGGCTAACTAAGTGCAGGTTTAAGATTAAAAAGTAAAGGAAAAGAAAATTCAATTCACTCTCCCCACCCCCCACCCACCCCCCAACTTTCTTGATCTTTCTATATTTTCCGTAGGATTTCCAACACTCTTCTTGTTAATTT
>JAOTQJ010016259.1:0-17379 GCA_025642045.1 Solanum sejunctum | reverse complement strand
TTATGATTTATAGTATCTTTTACATAAATTTCAGATAAATTATGTTACTTTCTCTATCATAATTTATATATATACATTGTACTGATAAAATTTCAAGGATCATTTAAATTTTTAAATTGATAATTATTGTGATTTATAATACCTTTTACATTATTTTAAATAATATGTGTTACTTTCTCTGATCCAATTTAAATTACTAATATTGTGATGTGTAGTAGTTTTTTACGTAAAATTTTAAATTGTTGATTACTTCCTGTCTCTTTTTTCCTTTTTAGTAAGCAAATTGAGCAGTATTAAGAAAAACTCTACTCTAATGTCAAGGGTATAACAGAAATAAAAATTGTCAACTAATTAGTTTTGAATTTTAATGTGATAACTTAGGTGAATTACTGAAGAGTAATCAACATTTTCTAAAAGCAAAAAAAACTCTGTATGTAAACCTATAATTGCTATACAATTACAAAATAAGTAGGGCTAAAGCATTAGCTAATTTAGTGGCTTCATGTTGAAGCTAGCCCTGTACATCTTATAGATACCAAATATGAAATATTATTAAAATTGTAAGAAGAAATTCTTTTTAACTTATAATTTCAAAAGTTTAACATAGTAAAACTCTAACGATTGAATCTATAAAATTAAAATCTCTCCCAAAACTTCATAATGTGAGAGAGTGGTAAGGATGAGGGTGACAAAAGAAGTGTCTATGTTTAAGGAATCAGTTTGATTCATGTCGGGACGGTCGACTAATGAAGCAATTCATCTTATTCGAAAATTACTGGAGAAATATAAGGAAAAAAAGAGAGCCCTTCATATGGTGTTAATTGATCTTGAGAAGACCTATGATAAAGTTCCGATGAATGTCCTACGGAGGTGTCTAGAGGCGAAATGTATTCTAATGGTGTATGTTAGGGTGATAAGTGACATGTATGATGCAGTCAAAACTTGGGTAAGAATGGGGGGAGGAGACTTAAAGTATTTTTCTGTTGTGATGAAACTTCATTAAGGATCTGTGTTGAGCCCTTTTCTTTTTGCTCTAGTAATGAATGAACCGACACAATCTATTTAGGAGAAGATTCTATGGTGTATGCTATTTGAGGATGACATAGTATTGATTGATGAGACTCAGGTTAAAGTTAATGATAGATTGGATGTTTTTGGAGATATACTTTAAAATTCAAATGGTTCAAACTGAGTATGACCAAAACAAAATACTTGCACTACTAAAAAACTGTCAAAAAACGACGAAAAAAATAGTGACAGACTAAAAGACGCAGTCCGTCGCTTTCTCCTTTTCTATTTTTTTAAAATTAAATAAATAAAAGTGACGGACAATGTCTAAAATTCTGTCTCTTTGTTTGGAGGATTTTTCTATCAATTTTTTTATTAATATATAATTATTTAATATAAAAACGACGTCATTTAGTCGCAATATTTTTTTATTTTTTTTCATTTTAAAAATTGAGATGGAGAATATGATACTATCCGTCATATTTTTTATTAAATTTATTAATTTTAATTTTTGTAAAATTGCGACGGACTATGTCGCCCAGTTCGTCGCAAATTCAGTCAACGGTCAATTTTTTTAATGAAGGGCAATGAAAAAAAAGACGTCGTCCGTCGCCCCTCAGCTATTATAAAATGACCTAGAGTCATTTTTCAGTCATTTTTCCCTTTTTCCAAACCTTTTTTTCTCTCCAATACCCTAATCCCACTACCCCCAATCAAGCCACCCCGCACCCCGACGCCGTCACCCACTGCTGCCGCTGCCACCGCCGCTTCGGTGCGTCCTCCCCATCCCCTAAGGTACTAGTTTTTTTCTCGTTTTGCTCTATTTTAGTATTTGTAGCCATTTTTGTTCTTTAATTTTTTTTAAATTTTGTAACGTATTAGCTAGTGTATCTCATTTTCTTGTTGATATTATGATATTAGAAAACTTATTTTGTGTATTTCATTGTGAATATGTGAATGAAATTATCGTTTTACTTTTATGGCTAAACTTTAAATTTTAGTTTTTGAAATTAGATTATGAATTGAGTATTTTTGTGTTGGAATACTATTTTTATGAAGGTACGATAGTATTAGCATAGTTATTTGTATATGTTGTGTGAATTAGTGAATAAAAATTTTAGGATTTTAGCTTAAATTTGGAGTTTTTTGAATGTGTAAATTAGTTATTTTTAGTTAGAATTGAATTGTTCTTGAAGTTAGAATGTTATTTACATAGTTAATTTGTATATTTAATTGTGAATTAATGAATGAAGATGTTAGGGCTTTAATTTGAATTGGGTTTTTTGAGTTGGATTGTATAGATATTGAGCTAGTTTTTTTTGAGTTGGAATTAATGTAAGTGTTATATTGAAGTTGAACTTGAATAATTATAATGTAAAACTTTATTCTTTAGTATTTGTTAAGTTGAACTTTAAAAAGTAGTTTAAGAACTTAGCTTGAACTTCAAGTTGTGAATTTTGATTAGATATAATTTAAAACTTGAACTATATATAGGATATGTGCTTAAGTTGAGTTTTGGGATTTTTTATTTAAGTAGAACTTAGATTTAATTTCATTAACTTGAATTTTACGATTTTAGAACTTGAACTTAAGTTCTGAATTTTGAAGTTGAATGCAGCAAAAAAATGAAACTTTAGGATTTTTTATTTAACTTGAACTTAGATTTAATTTTGAACTAGAACTTTGGGCTTTTAAAACTTAGCTTGAACTTCAAGTTGTGAATATTATATTATTGTTGCAGATAGATCTTTTTTTAACTTAAACTTTGAACTTTATTTGTGAACTTTGAACTTGTATATAATGTAGTAGAATTTGAATTTTAATTTAGGATTTGTTAAGAATATGACTTTAGTAGTGTTAAACTTGAATTTATATTAAATTTGTAACTTGAATTTTAAGTTGTGAAGTTTAAATTCGAATATAATATAAAAATTGAACCTTAGGATATTTTTATAGTTTAAGTTAAATTTAATTTTTAACTTAAATTTTGAACTTTATTTGTGAACTTTGTACTTGTGTATATAATGTAGAACTTGAACTTAATTTCATTAGAACTTGAATTTAAATTATTTTAGTTAGAAGTTGAACTTTATTTGTTAACTTTGAACTTGTATATAATGTGCTTTAATTGTATATAAAATTTTAGGTTTTCAATATTCGCCGGCGCCAGCAATCGAAGTACCACCTACCCCTCCATCTCCAAGCATAATTAAAAATTAAAAGTCGAGGTATTTTTTTAAAAATTTTAATTATTGTATATATATAAATATTTGAATAGGATTTTTGAGTATTGCTATAGTAATAATGAGTTTGTTTGGCATAAGTGACAACACTAGTTGATCCTATTGATGACAAAATTGATTTATGTCCATCTAATGTTGACACTTATCTTATTATTGGATTGTCATAATGAGTTTGTTTGGCATAAGTGACAACACTAGTTGATCCTATTGATGACAAAATTGATTTGCTTGCAAAATTGATTTATGTCCATCTAATGTTGACACTCATCTTATTTTTGGATTGTCATAATGAGTTTGTTTGGCACAAGTGACAACACTAGTTGATCCTATTGATGACAAAATTGATTTTCTTGCAAAATCAATTTGTGTCCATCTAGTGTTGACACTTATCTTATTTTTGGATTGTCATAATGAGTTTGTTTGGCATAAGTGACAACACTAGTTGATCCTATTGATGACAAAATTGATTTTCTTGCAAAAACAATTTGTGTCCATCTAGTGTTGACACTTATCTTATTTTTGGATTATCATAATGAGTTTATTTGGTATAAGTGACAACACTAGTTGATCTTATTGATTAATTTGTGTCCACCAAGTGTTGACGCTTATCTTATTTTTATATTGTCATAATGAGTTTGTTTGGTATAAGTGACAACACTAGTTATCCTATTGATGACAAAATTGATTTTCTTCCAAAATCGATTTGTGTCCATCTACTGTTGACACTTTACCCTTTTTTTTGGATTGTCATAATGAGTTTATTTGGTATAAGTGACAACACTAGTTGATCCTATTGATGACAAAATTAATTTTCTTGCAAAATTGATTTGTGTCCATCTAGTGTTGATACTTTACGCCCCCCCCCCCTTTTTGTATGATATTGTGATTGTTGTTTGGATTAATTAATTAAGGTTGTGAATATTTTGTAGATAGATCATCGTTTGAAGATGTATGACATGTATTGTAAAAATGGTCAGCTGAAATCTATATTTATTGACGGTGTTAGAACTTTTATCAATCATGCAATGACACTTGATAATTTTACAAGAAATCAATTGGTTAAGTGTCCTTGCAGTGCATATAGGTGCCTAAAATCTTTAGTCCAGATCAAGTTATTATGCATTTGTATCGTAAGGGATTTAAGCCCAGATATTTCGTGTGGGTAGATCACGGGGAAATAGATGGATAGAATGGGGTAGTTTTATAATATGATGCCAGTGGATGAATATATTATGCTTGTACAACATGGTTAGCTTACATTAAAACCTAAGAGGAATCAACATGACACCTTTCAACATGATAGAGTTCATGACATGATCAATGATACTTTCGGAGTTCAAGGGGGGATGGAACCTGACCAATTCTTTAATGAAGCTCCTAATAAAGAAACTAGACGCTTCTATGCATAATTAGAAGAGGCTAGTCGTCCATTACGTGAGGGAGTATGCATTCTAAATTTTCTGTAGCAGTTAGATTATAAATATTAAATTAAATTATAATGTTCCTAGTGGCGCTATGGACTCATATATAAATCTCTTGGACGAGTTGGTTGATCCTGAGTTAAGCATACACGAGAGTTTCTATCAAGCAAAGTAGCTTGTTTCCAAATTAGGATTGTCACATCATATAATTGATTATTGTATTAATGGTTGTATGTTATACTACAAGGATGATAGTGAATTGATAAATTGTAAGTTTTGCGGTGATGCTCGTTATAAGAGGAGTCTGGTTGAAAAGATGGTTCCAATTAATATGATGCATTATTTACCTCTTATTTCTAGACTAAAGAGGTTGTATGCATCAATGAGGTCAGCCCCACATATGGGATGACATCGTGAATATAGAAGGCCGCCGGGTGTCTTGTCTCATCCATCTGATGAGGAAGTATGGAAGCATTTTGATAATGTGTACCCTAACTTTGCTAGAGAGCCTAGAAATGTTAGATTAGGACTGTGTGCATATAGTTTTACACCATTTTCTAATTCTGCCACACCTTATTCTTGCTGGTCGATATTTCTTACTCTATATAATCTTCCTCCTGAAATGTGCATGACAAGTCGATTTATATTTTTAAGTTATGCTATTCTCAGTCCCCGCAATCCAAAAAGTTTAATTGATATCTATCTATAACCATTGACAAATAAGCTTAAACAACTATGGTTTAAAGGTATACTGACGTATGACATATCAACTATACAGAATTTTGTTATGCATGCTTGTCTTATATGGATTGTTAACGATTTTCTTGCATATGGTATGTTGTCTGGTTGGATAACTGCTAGAAAAATTGTTTGTCCTTATTGCATGGAGCATAGTAAGGCTTTTACATTAAAGTATGGCAGGAAAAATAGCTAGTTTGATTGTCATCGTCAATTCTTGCCAATAGATCACGAGTTCAGAAATATGAAGCATGTATTAAAAAAAAACAGGACTGAGAATGATCCTCCACCATAATCGTTGATAGGCCATAAAATTTGGGAGAGAGTTTCTCATTTGCCTAAAGTTACAAATTATCCCGTACATGAAGGACTTCCTGGATATGGCGTTGAACATAACTAGACCAAACAAAACATATTTTGGAAGTTGTCTTATTGGAAGGATAATCTTTTGCGACACAATCTTGATGTGAAGAATATTGAGAATTTTTTTTTGATAATTTATTCAACACAATGATGGATGTCAAGGGGAAGACAAAAGATAACCCAAAAGTTAGATTGGACTTACAAGAATATTACAGAAGGAAAGAATTATGGTGTAGGAACTACCAAATGGCAAAATTATAAAGCCCAAAGCTAGCTTTTTATTCACAATGATTGAGAAGCGTGAAATATGTGTATGGGTGCAAAATTTGAGGATTCCAGAAGGATATGCTTCAAATTTAGGCAAGCGGGCAGATCTAAAAGAAGGGAAGTTGATAAGTATAAAAAGTCATGATTGTCATGTGTTCATGAAAACTTTGATTCCTATCCCTTTTCACCATTTACCTGAAAGGATATGGAAACCTATTACAGAGATAAGTTTTTTTTAATGATTTATGTTCTGGTCAGTTATCGGACATTATTTTAGACAGGATAGAGGAAAATATTCATGTTATTATTACAAAATTGGAGAAAGTCTTTTCATTTGATTTCTTCGATGTGATGGAGCATCTTCAATCCATCTTGTGAAAGAAGCCCATCTTGGTGGTCCTGTTCATACACAGTGGATATATTCATTTGAAAGACAATGATTATTATTATATAAGTAATTAAATTTTTATATAATCTAATCATTCCTTAATATATTTGCATTCTTGCATATATATATATACAGAAAAATTAGAAGCTACAAACGATCAATAAGGCAAAGGGGACAAATTGAAGGATCAATTGTGCAAGTTCATCTTGCCAGAGAAACAAGTGATTTCTACTCCTTTTACTTTGGGGATGAAGTCCTATCACTCCCAAAGTCTCGTTAGGGAGGACTGACACCCATTGCCGATGAGGCTCGGGAGAACCAACTTGTATCTATGCACTTCTATACATATTATAAGGGATTTCTATATTTGACATGCCTTTGAGAAAATAAATGGTGATAACAAGTCAAAAGAAATGCATATGGCTAGGCTGTTGGGGCCATGGTATTTAAAGTACGAGACATGATCATACTTTAATTTACATAGTCTACAAAGCCTATATATGAGAAAAAGTATCTGATAAGGATTGAGATAGGCCCCACCTTGACTAACTGTACAATATAAAAATATAAGCTCTAGACACACATAAAGCTCCGAAGCAACTTGGATCTTGGTAACAGTAGCTGAATATCCTGTACTCCTACTAAGGAGATCTACTAGCACCTGTACCTACAGTATGAAATGCAGGTCCCCCGTAAGAGATGTGAGTACGAGATAATATATTGAATATGTAAGGCAGAAAATACTATATACGAAGTAACAATTCAAATGAAACTATGCATTGGTATAGGATAATAGACCATCTTTAGTTGTACGATGGGATCATATACTTTATGTTTTTTTATTACTTTACCTTTACTGTATAATCTATGCACAACATGTTATACAAATGACCAACTGATCAGTGGTAAATCTATATCGGGATCAGCCCTGGCTAGGCTTTTCCTTTAACCTCTTGGGCTACCCTTCATGATGGGATCGACCCTGGCTAGGTGATTATTCTACCTCTCGGGTTACAACCCATCAATAATCAATATACTTTACTTTTCAATTACCTTTGAGATGATTCTTTTGATGGTCATAACATTAGAGTTGTAGGGCTGTATATGTAGCATATGACATGTTGATAGTCATATAAGACAATGTGAAAATGAAAAGAGTACATTATGCAAATAATAAAATGCGTATGAGATGAAACAACTCATGAACTTTATTTAGCAACAAGAACCCATATACCTTAGTATCCAAGTATGTATGCAGATTTGAAGGTAACTATGTATTGAAGCATATGAACATGCAAAAGAGTGGAGACATGGTTAGTAGTTGTGTCGGAGTTGGTAAATGTCTTTATGAGCCAAGGAGGGATCTATGTTTCATGCCAAATAATATGAACTCAAGCAGCCTTACATACCTCACTGTACAACTTTGCTATTACCTCGAGATAACCTTCCCTTCTTTCAAATATTTATCTACAACATAGTACATGATAAAACTAGCATTAGCAGCCAATAGATACATCTTGGCAGCCCAATCTCATAAAAAAAAATAATATACAGGCAGTAAACGGGTAGTTATATACCCAAGCGTATTCTTTCAATCTTTTCGTCCCTAACCATATTTTCTAATACATATTCTCATATACATATCATGTGCATCTTGTTCTAGTTCCATAACAGTCTTACAATAGCCCCAAAAGCACAACACATAACAATTCTATGCAACATACAAATAGGCGGTATAACGTTACATCCCTTTGCCCTATTATGACATTGACGATTCCAAAACTTTACCAACTTCAACCAAACTGTTTCCACAATATTTACACATATAAACAACCCTAAAATAGTTTAAAAGTCTTCAAAATAAATAGAGGACGTGAGATCATAATCCTCAATCAATCAACCCACAAGTTTCAATTACGAGCACAATTACGATATCACACAAGAACTCACTTTTGTGGACTATAAAAGTGGTGCAACAGCTAAGTTATATCACTAACAAACCAAACCTTGTTAAAAACTTAAATCTTACTTCATAATTCAGCCAACCAAGAAGAGAAAATCTTCTTAAACAACATGAAAAGTTCACAACAATCCTTAGGACACATTCTGTCCAAAATTTCAACACAAACATAACTAGCATATACTTCTTGTTTGTCATGAGATAAGTATAACAAATATATGGATATTTCTACTTACCTTAGCCTTCAAGGTTCAGGTTTCCTTCAAGAATCCTAGAAGGTTGTGTAAGCTATCTTGTGAGGTAAAACAAAGAGAAAACAAAAGTCTTTAGGAAGCTGAAAAATTATCTCAAGTAAAAATGAATTAATGAGTTATTTTGAGCCCTTTTTAAAGAGTCTCTTGACCGACTTTCTTTGAACCTTTTGACCACATAATACGACATATTTTTAAGGCAACAGCTTGGCCCTCATACTTGGGCCTAAATGGGTCTCAAATTTGATAGGTCATGGCTGCCCATTTTCGGAATTCCTCTTCACTTAGCTTGGGCCTAATTAGCCAAGTGGGTTGTGGTGTACTTGGGTCCTTTTATTATTCATCTTAGGCTGAAAATAAAGTCCATTTATGATGCTAAAATGCAGGCTAAAGTTACACCCTTAACACGAACATTATTCATAATTAGACTTGGACAAATTCGATGTCTGGCCTCATCTTCGTTTAGCTAGCAAATTTAAGCTAAGCAAGTAGGTGACTCACCTGCTAGCTTCCTAAGTCCTACAAGCAGCTCAATTTGCTCACTTTGTTTAGGGTCGTTATCTCCTCAATTTGATATGAAACATGTATACACTCGACCCTCTTAAGCGTTAGACGCACATATCGCCTTTTAGAAATTGGCGCTAATTTAAAGAGCAATATCATATTTCATTTGCATAGCACTAATATTGTAAGATGTGGGGTGTCACAAGTCCCTTATAGGAGTAATAGACTAGCTCACAATGATGAGGGTGATAGTGATCCTATGTTTTTACCTATTTCAATTTTTAATCAAAGTCGACGAGGATCTAAAAGGCATGAAAGCGAAGCCTCACTCGTATAGAATACCAATCAACTACGACTCATGTTTTGCTTAATTGTCCAAAAATTTATCTATATGTTGAGTAAGTGTTAAATTATGTTAACTTTAAATTATAAAGTTAAAATTAGAACTAACTCACAAAAATGTATTTGTTAATAACAACTTGTTTGTAAACACATGGGGCAACGAAGCTATATATACAAGATTTTCAACATGGTTAAAGAATTATGTAAGTGTGAACGTTTAAATATATTGAATCAATAAGTATAACATATTCACTTTATACCTAATTGTATTATCTTTAATATAATTTCTAGGTTTTTGATGAATACTCAAACGTCGAACATTCACCATTTATGAGAAAGATCGTAATTGGGCCTGATTCTCAAGTTGATACACTCCATAAGTATTGTGTCAATCGTTTTAAGTTTTAAACTGAGGAAGTTTCTAGGCACAAGAAAATCAATAACGGTGATGCATATATTCAAGGTGATATCAACGGTAATGGCCATATTATTGAATATTTTGGTGTCATTCAAGAGATTGTTGAACTAAGATATTCATTCTGGCCTAAGAAAAAGATCGTATTATTTAGGTGTAATAATCTTAGGCATATTATACACTTTATTAGCCAATAATGCTCATAAATTGAGTGAATTGCAAGGATAAATTAATAGAGTCTAGGTGTTTATGTGTCATTTTCTCATATTTTGCTAATGTAGGGCCAAGTGCGCCTGTTGGTTGTGTGTCTGCAAGATTTTGGTTTGATTAGGAAGTTCGGGGTTGAAGCCAAACTCGATGGAAGAGCACAGTCCAGAAGGGAGGGCATGAAGATCAGTAGAAGCAACCAAAAGACCAAAAATCCACGTGGCAAACCTGGGTACAAGGTTGTGGAAGCTGTAAATGCAAAAAAGAGGGCGAAACCTAAAGGAGGTGCAAGTTCAAAAGTGTGCGAAATTCTCCAGTCACCAAATTAACTGAGAACGTAGGAAAACGAAGGGTTCGCATCGTGAACCTGAGGACCTAACCTAGAAAAGTCGAAAAATGAGATCTTTATTATTTTGTTATCTTAGACTTTAGGTTTTGTGATTAGTTTTACGCAAAAACTGCAGTAGGAGGCGACAGAGAACACTTTTCCACCGTACTTTGGTTAGGTTAATCTTTAGATTTTGGTTTTTGATGTTTTCTCTTCATTCATGATGTATTCCACGTCTATGAGTGGCTAAGCCTCCATATTCTAGGGTTGTAGCCATAGGCTATATGTAGTTCTTAGTTTTTGACATCTATGAATGATTTCTTTCAATTATTCCTATGTTATTTATATTTATACTTCAAAGTCTGACCAACTAGGGATAAATTTATTATTCACTCTGGATTCGAGAGATATTGGTCTGGATAGAACACAATAGCATAGGGAGTTTGTTCAATACTAGAAAACTAGGTTGATTCGTGTAAGGAAGACCTGTGACAACTACCCTTACACCTCGTTTGGTTCATATGCGGGAAGATATCTTTAATGCATTTTATTGGTCTGTCTATCCCTGCTCAACAATATAGTTAGGTAGTCAATAACGGTAGGCCAGCAGAGGCATGCAACCCTGTTTAGGTATATAAACCCTATGAATCAATAATCAAGAAACCAGACGTAGAGGAATACTGTTAAGACTAGACAGAGTCATAATGGTTACAACCCTATAATTGCACCTTTAGTTGATATCTTGTGTGGAAGTCATATTAGCTCTTAGAAGTTATTTCTTTTATAATTTATTTTTCATAAAATAACAACTCTTTTTACTAAAAGCACCAGAAATGTGATAATCGAGAGAAAGTATGAATTACATTCAAATCTCTTGGGTTTGACAATCCGGTTCTTTACTTAGGGTCACTGTATTAGTTGTGAGACCGCATGCACTTGCGTATGCTATGGAAGCAATATGTAACTGGTTTGATCCATCACAAAGAGGCATAAGGGTGGACCAACAACATAACATTACTGAAGTTAAACACACCAGACAACACGCAAGTTATGACCCTTTATCATTGCCAAAATGCTAACTAAGTCTATTATGCTTCATATCCATTGCGTAGAGATAAGGCTAATTGGTGGGTTGTTATTAAGACAAAGCCTGTGGGAAGAATAGAAATTGAGAATGTGTTAGATATGACATTCCAAAATGATATCACACTTGTTCAACCGCAAGTTGATGTTGAGTTAGAAACCACACTATAACATCCTCAACAAATACTAGAAGAGGTTTCTAATGATGAGCTTATAATACCAAACGTTGAGGAATAAGTAGACGAGTAATATGAATCATTTGAGAAGGATGAAATGAAGGACAATGAATATGCGATAACTGAGGAGGAAGAATTCGTGGATGATGAAAATGAAAGAAACGAGGAGGAATAGAGCGATACATTATAACTAGCATGTACGCTATTTATTGTGCTAATATTAAATTTATTTAAAAAAATTTATATAATCAATTATTACTTTACAAAATAGATGTCATCCGAGGTGATGGTCATAGACCTCGAGATACTCTTGGGGCAAGCGGTTCTAGTTTGGGCAAGACAAAAAAGACTAGGACATGTATTGATCCTGAGGATATTCCAGGACATTTTCCTCTGTCCCCGATCTCCCTAGGCGCACAGCTACTTCTCCTACCGTTGAGATTGTTCTATTTGGGACTATGGATCCATTGACTTACCATAGCCATTTTCGAAGACGATGTGATGCTTCTTTCTCATCGCAGCCTAGGTTCACTTCATATGATCAGGTCATGCAGCTTACCACAGTTACTGTTCGACGACCTCACAGATTATCGTCTTTGGGTACTCCATCTTAGAGTTTTCAGTCTCCTTCATCTCAGTCTCCTCGGCTATCATCCCTCAGACTTAGAAATTCTAGTGAGGAGGTTGTCACTCCTCCACTGACTCAGTATAATGTGTATCCTTCGGTATTAGTTTCACCAGCTTCTGCTGCTACTTCTGGGGCAGCACCAGATGTCACAGGGTTAGCTCTTGGCCAGCGAGACATGCTTGAGAGAGTTTTTATTAGTGCCTGAGGGAGCCTCGTAAGTTGTTCTTCTAATTATTTATTTTTTGTTGCATTACTAAATATTCATGTATTGATATGTTTATTATATGTTTTGCAGGTGGCATCCATCGAAGCCAGCTGCCAAGGCTTTACAAGAGTGTATTAAAAGGCTATTTAATGAGCCCTATCACTCCTGGGAGAGATTCCACACACGATTCGTCAGTCCATGTTTTAATGAATTTAAGGTATATAATTAGTTTACATATTTATTTTAAGTTAAGTTTATTATTTATAATATATATTATCTAACTAATTATGTAACACTTTTCTTCTTATTTGTCCAGACTATGTGTACTTGGGACGAAAAGTACAATATGTGCAGGGGGATCACATTTGAAAGGAAAGCCAGCTTTGGACTATCTAGCTGGTTGAAGAAAGCATGAGATGATGGAAAGTCTGGGGAGTAGTTGTAGCCACACATATATAAACGAGGAGTTGCATCGGTATTAGGACACCGACGAATTTAAAGCTATTTCTGAGCAAGCAGAAAAGGCTAGAGGGAGTTTGAAAGGTGACTCATTGCACACCCGAGGTGTAAAGAGTTTTGGAACTATTTCTCAGGAGATGGTAAGATTTTAAAATTTAAAGTTTAAATTCATAATCTTAAATACTTATTTTGATTGAATATTATTTAATTAATTATATTATTAAATTTTTATAGGAGCAAGAAATGGGACGGGTTCCATTTCAACATGAGGTTTTCAAGACGAATCATATTAAAAAGAAGGATAATGAGTCAGATCCGTACGTGTGGGTCAAGTCGAGGGCCGAACAAGCTTACATAAGTTTCTTAACACTTCTATATATATATATATGTATGTATGTATGTATTCATTCTAACTCTGAATTAATTTTGTAATATGTAGCAAGAGTATGAGCGATACGTTCGTGAGCTTGGAAATGATGTCAAACTTACGCCTGAGTTGTCCCATCAAATTTGGATTGAGAAAGTGGTTGGAGGGAGCCACAAAGGCCGGAAATATGGGATTGGCACTAGGAATGACATACGACAAATCAAATCACGTTTATAAGGTATTGGATCGTCGAAACAGGCCGAGGCCCTTGACCAGGGTCAGTTGGCTGCCATGTTTCAGAAAATACAAGAACTTTCAGTCGCATTCGTAGCTTCTGAGGCAAGCAGGGTTGAGCAACAAAAAGAACTAGTACAAATCAAAGAACAAGTGCTCAACTTCGCACACAGACCTGTACCTCATCCTCCCAGTCCCTAATATGATAGTGAAGATGACGAGTTTATTGAGAATAGTTCATAGGCTCCTTTTAGTTATGTTTTGGATACTAAGGTTTTATTTTGGAAAATTCAGACTATTTTGATGAACTTTATGTTTGTTTAAAATATTAAAATTATTGGATTTTTATTCATTTTTAATGTTTAGTTTTGATTGGTGTTATGTGTTTTGTTGTTGAACTTGTTGTTGCTGTTGTTGGATAAGTTATATGTATTTCTGCAATTTTTTTAAAAAAAAATTCCAGAAAAGCGATGGATTACGTCCCTAAGTTTGTCTCTTTTCTGCATTTTTTTTAAAAAAATTGCCAGAAATACAACATACAAGGCCTATAAGTCCGTCGCTATGTATTTTTTTTAAAATAAAGCAATGGACAAGGACCCTATGTCTTGTCGCTTCTTTAATTTTTTTTAAAATAATCATTTAAGGATGAGATGGACAACGATCGAATATCCGTCACATCTTTAATTATTTTTTAAAATAATTACTAAAAGATGCGACAGACAGGGATCCATTGTTCGTTGCTTTTATTTGTAAAAAAATTGAATAAAAAAGCGATGAAATAGGGAAAGCTACGTCATCCGTTGCTTTTGAAAAAGCATTGAGCAAAAAAGCGACAGAATGATCTGCGTCGCTTTTCTGTCGATTTTGACAAAAAAAGCGACGCAGTCTGTCGCTTTTGGCCGTCGCTTTTCAGGTAGTTTTTAGTGTGCAAATTCAGTATTGTGGCGGATGAAATAAATATTGAAGTGAGGCTTGCCACTCAATCCATTCCCAAGAGAGAAAATTTTAAATATTTTATGTCCATCATCTGGAGTAGTGGCGATATTAACAATGATGTTACACATCATATTTGGGCAACATGGACAAAATAGAAACTTACCTCTAGAATATTGTGTGATAAGAAGATACTACCTAAACTTAAAGGTAAGTTTTACAGAATAATAGTTAGACCATCTTTGTTATATGGGGTGGAGTGCTAATCAATAAAAACTCATGTTTTTAGAAGATGTAGGTCGCGAAGATGACGATGTTGAGATAGATGTGTGGACATACCGGGGGGACAAGATTAGAAATGAACCTACTCGAGGTAAGTCAGGGGTGACCTATGTGGTAGATAAAATGAGAAAAGCGAGACTGTGATGATTTGAATATGTACAGAGAAAGGGTGCTAACGCTCCTATTAGGAGGTGTGAGAGGTTGGATTAAAGGGTTACGTAGAAGAGTAAAGGTAGACCAAAAAAATATTGGAGGGAGGTGATTAAACAAGATATGATGCAACTTCAAATCACCGAGGATGTGACCTTAGATAGAAAGGAGCGGAGGTCGTGTATTAGGGTAGAAGCTTAGACGGCTAGTAGGGGTAGGATAATGTTTGACTTTAGGATATAGTAGATTAGTAGAGGTAGTCATATCTTTATATATTGTGTTTTTATTGTCTATAATTTATTTTTATTACTTTTATTGTCTTTATAAATTATTATTTTCTTTCATATCTAGTATTTTCTATTTCTGAGATGATATTTTTGTGATGGGGGTCTTTTTGAAATAACCTCTTTATCTGTATGAGATAGTAATAAGGTTTGTATTTATTTTATCCTCTCCAAAATTTATTTATAAGATCTTACTAAATATATTATTATTATTAATGCACTTATTTTCTTAAAATCCTAAAGATGCCTATGATAATAAAATGAGTAGTCAAGCTGGCAAATCTAAATACATGATTGATCTTTCTAAAGCGTGTCAACTTCCTTATATATTTAGCCACATGATTATTTTTTTGACTTATTATGAAGTTTTTAAAAGGGATCAAGGATAAATCAAACTATGGCTTAAAATAAGAAAAAATTAATTATATAGATAAAGAGAGAGAGAGAAATCTAGGACAAATGGCAGCAAGTAATTGAAAGAATCTAGTGACAGAAGAAATCAAGAAAGGACACAAAACAATCAATATCAAAAGGAAGTAGCTTCTTTTGTTGTTTTTTAAGGGATATCTCCAGCTGGAAAATAATTATAATATAAAATATGTTGCCATAATTCAATTTCCCATGGGGAAAAAATTCCTAGCAAGTTGAAAAATTCAGCATAATTCCATTAAATATGTTGCAACGTATATAAGACATGAGATTTAATTTTGTAATTCTTCAAAAAATTATATTTATTTAATAAAAGTTTTTATTTTTACACCTAAAAAGTTGAAAATGTCCCCTTTTTACCTATTCAATTAATAAGTGATCATTAAAGATCATTTCCTCTCAATGAAAACTCACATGTGTATGTATACACGATTTAAGTTCTGTTTTAAGGGGTCGATTGGTTTCAAATGGAGTTATTCAGGGGTTGATTATAATTCTCATAACTTATTTGGTAGGAGAAATAAGAGATAACGAATTACTAGATTAATTTTAGGATGAATCTATCTCATGTTTAGTTGGGTAAACTCATGAAATAGCTTACTTCTAAATTATATTATTATCTTTATTCTGCATCAAAGATGAAATAATAATTCTGAAATAACTAATCTAGAGATTCTTTGTTTCCGGTGGAATGAGCCCTTAAGGAATATTATTTTGAGCCACAAACTGAGATAACAGCATGTATTATTTGCTAATATAATAATTAGCTTCTTTAATCTTTGACTCTGTAACAAAGCCAACTTGATAAATCCACTGTAATTTAAAACAAAATAAAAAAAATACTAGTAGCTTGTATGTAAAGAGGAAAAAATATCTGCTGATTTAAATAATATTTTCAGTTTTTAAATAGCCCTCAAAACCTCATATTTGTAGCTATCAAAAACGTCAACAACATTATTCTTCCATTCGTTTACTTTTAATTGTCACTATTTTACTAATCGGAGTCAAATTATTTGAATTTTGATTAATATTTTAATTAAGAAGTTTTCATCATATTAATATGAGAAGGATTGCAACTTGTAACATTTTTCGTATAGTTTTCAACAATATAAATTGAAGATTTCAAATATTAAATATAACTACTTCAATTTAGCTTTAAAGTTTAGTCAAGTTGACCTCTGATAGAAGGAAAATATTTTTTTTTACAAGATATCTACCTTCCAAATATATATTCCAAAAATATAAACAAGATATCTACCTTCCAAATATACATTCAAAAAATATAAACAATAAATCTACCTTCAAAATATACATTATAAAAGTATCTATAAGATATATTTAACACACACCCTCAGTCGAAGCAGGAGGGTTACAGACACTGAGACTATCCCTAAAATCGTCAAATAAAACTCGTGGAAGGCCCTTAGTAAAAATGTCTATTATTTGATGTCGAGAAGGCACATGAAGCACTCGAACTTCACCCCGAGCAACTTTCTCCCGGACAAAATGAATATTCATCTCAATATGTTTTGTTCGTTGATGATGAACTAGATTTCCAGATAAATAACTAGTACTTACATTGAGTAGCCTTTTTAATCTGACAATGCAACTCTAATAGAAGGTTCCGAAGCTAATGGGATTCGGATACAACATTTGCCACCCCACGATACTCTGCCTCTGCACTAGACTTTGACAATGTTGGTTGTCGTTTCGA
>JAOTQJ010016229.1:0-54679 GCA_025642045.1 Solanum sejunctum | reverse complement strand
TAGTGTTGACACTTATCTTATTTTTGGATTGTCATAATATATGAGTTTGTTTGGTATAAGTGACAACACTAGTTGATCCTATTGATGACAAAATTGATTTTCTTGTAAAATCGATTTGTGTCCATGCTTAGTGTTGACACTTATCTTTTTTTTTGGATTGTCATAATGAGTTTGTTTGGTATAAATGACAACACTAGTTGATTCTATTGATGACAAAATTAATTTTCTTGCAAAATCGATTTGTGTCCATCTAGTGTTGACACTTATCTTTTGTTTTTTGGATTGTCATAATGAGTTAGTTTGGTATAAGTGACCACTAGTTGATCCTATTGATGATAAAATTAATTTTCTTGCAAAATTGAATTGTGTCCATCTAGTGTTGATACTTATCTTACTTTTGGATTGCATACTGAGTTTGTTTGGTATAAGTGACAACACTAGTTGATCCTATTGATGACAAAATTGATATTCTGACAAAATTGATTTTTGTCCATCTAGTGTTGACACTTTATCCTTTTTTTTGTATGATATTGTGATTATTGTTGGAATTAATTAATTAAGGTTGTGAATATTTTGTAGATGGATCACTGTTTGTAGGTGTATGACATGTATTATGAAAATGGTGGTGGTTTGAAATCTACAGTTTTTGATGGTGTTAGAAGTTTTATTGATCATGCAATGACAATTGATCTTTTTAAGAGAAATGAAATTGTTAGGTGTCCTTGCAGTTCATGCAAGTGCCTGAAATTTTTTAGGCTTGATGAAGTTATGGTGCATTTATATCATAATGGGTTTAAGCCTAGATATTTTGTATGGTTGGATCATGGAGAAGTAGATGGAGTGGATGGTGTGTTTTACAATTCGATGCTTGTGGATGAATATAATATGATTGTAACACAAAGTCTAATTATATTTGAGTAGGATAATTTTCAACATGATACAGTTCGACATGATAGAGTTCATCAAATGATTAATAATGCTTTCAAAGTTCAAAAGGGGGTGTAGGGTATTAATGAAGCTCCTAATGAAAAAGCAAAACACTTCTATTATGAATTAGAAGTGGCTAGCTGATCATTAGGTGAGGGGAGTCAACATTCTCCTTTGGCTGTTGTCATTAGATTAATGAGCATTAAATTAGATCATAATTTTTCTAATAGGGATATGGACTCAATGGTAGATCTTATGTCTGAGTTGGTTCCTAACTTTGACATACCCAGGACGTTCTATCAGGCAAAAAAACTGATTTCTAAGTTAGGATTATCACATGATAAAATAGATTATTGTGTTAATGATTGCATGTTGTACTACAACTATGATACTGACTTGGAAAATTATAAGTGTTATGGTCATGCTCGTTATCAGAGAACTCCACTGGAAAGATGGTTCCAATTAAGTAGATGGATTATTTAAATATTATTCCTACACTGAAGAGGTTGTGTGCATCGATGAGGTCTGCCCCATGTATGATATGGCACTGTCAATATAGAAACCCACCGGGTGTGTTGTCTCATCCATCTGATAAAGAAGCATAAAAGCATTTTGATAATATATATCCTAAATTTGCTAGTGAGCCTAGGAATATCAGATTGGGGCTGTGTGCAGATCGTTTCACACTATTCTCAAATTCTGCCATGCCTTATTGCTGTTGGCCCATATTTCTCACTCCATATAATCTTCCTCCTGAAATGTGCATGACAAGTCCATTCATATTTCTAAGTTGTGTTATTCCGGGTCCTCGTAACCTAAAAAGTAAGATTGACATTTTTCTACAACCATTGATTGATGAGCTTAAGCAATTTTGGTTTGAAGGTGTACTGACTTATGACATATCAACTAAATAGAATTTTGTTATGCGTACTTGTTTAATATGGACTATTAATATTTTCCTGCATATGGTATGTTATCTGGTTGGATGACCACTGGAAAGCTTGTCTGTCCTCATTGTATGGAACGTAGTAAGGCTTTCACCCTAAAGCATGGAAGAAAAAATTCATCATTTGATTGTCATCGTCAATTCTTGCCAATGAACCACGAGTTTAGAAAGATGAAGAATGCATTCAGAAAAAACAGGGTTGAAATGGATCCTCCACCACCATCACGGATAGGGTATCAAATTTGGGAGAGAGTTTCTTAACTGCCTAAATTTTGTTTTGCTCCACCTTATAGACTTCTTGGATACGGTATCGAACATAATTGGACCAAAATAAAGCATATTATGGGAGTTGTCATATTGGAACGATAATCTCGTAAGACATAATCTTGATATGATGCATATTGAGAAAAGTTATTTTGATAACCCATTCAAAACAGTAATGGATATTAAAGGCCAGATAAAAGATAAACCAATAACTAGAATGGACTTAAAAGAATATTGTAGGAGGAAAGAATTATGGCTGCAGGAACAACCAAATGGCAGAATTCTTAAGCCTAAAGATAATTTTTCATTTACCTTGGAGGAGAAACGTGAAATATATGAGTGGGTTAGAAATTTGAGGATTCCAGAGGGATATGCTTTAAATTTGGACAAGCGGGGAGGCTTGAATAAAGGGAAGTTGATAGGTATGAAAAGATCATGATTGTCATGTATTCATGAAAATTTTGCTTCCTATCGCTTTTAGCCACCTGACAGAGAGAATATGGAAGCCAATCGTGGAGATAAGTCTTTTCTTTGGAGATTTTTGTTCTGGAACATTGCTTGAAAGTAGTTTAGACAAGATGGAGGAAAATATCTGTGTTATTACTACAAAGCTGGATAAGATTTTTCTACCTAGCTTCTTTGATATGACGGAGCATCTTTCAGTTCATCTTGTATATGAAGTCCTCCTTGGAGGTCCTGTTCAAACTAGGTGGATGTATCCATTTGAAAGGTAATATTTTAATGACTAATTAATATAATGAATATATAAACTAACAATAAACATTAAGATTAACACATTTGAATTGGTAAGTATAGAAAAATTAGAATTTGCAAAAGGACAATTAAACAAAGGGAAGAAATTGAAGGATCAATTGTTCGAGCTCACATCGGAAGAGAAACAAGTGACTTTTACTTTTATTACTTTGGGGATGAAGTGTCATGCAGCCAAAATAGCCAAAATCAGAATGATGAAGGTAAGAGTGATCCAATGTTTTCCCCCATTTTAAGATTTAATCAAAGTGGCCGAGGATCTAAAATGGGTGAAAAAAGATGCTTCACGACCAGGGAAAGACAATCGACTATGAACTATATTTTACTTAATTGTCCAGAAATTCAACCATATTTTGAGTATGTCTTAAATAAATTATGTTGTCAAATTACATAATAATTAGTACTTGCTAACCAACAAAAATGTACATATGAATATCAAATTGTTTGTAAACACCTGGGGCAATGAAGCTATATACACGAGGTTTGTCGAATGGTTAAAGGACTATGTAAGTCTGAAAGCCTAATAATATAAAATTAGTACAAATGTTGTACTTATTTAAGACTGAATTGTATTATTTGGGATACAATTTGAAGGTTTTTCATGAATACTCAACTGATCAGCATTTACAATTAGTGAGAGAAATTGCACTAGGGCCTGAATCTCAAATCCAGACAATGAATAAATATTATTGTAATGGCTTTAAGTTTCAAACTAAGGAAGTTTCTGCATATAAGAAAACCAATAATAGTAGTGTCTTCATTCAAGATAACGTTGATGGTAATAGCCAAACTATTGAATATTATGGTGTTATTCAGGAGATTATTGAACTTTGATATTCAAGTTAGCCTAAAAAGAAGATAGTATTATTTTGGTGTAAGTGGTTTGACCCATCATATAGGGGCACACAGGTGGATCATCTACATAATATAATTGAAGTTAAGTACACCAGGCAATATGAAAAATATGATCCTTTTATCATTTTCCAAAATGTTAAGTAGGTCTACTATGCTCCGTATCCATTGCGTAGAGATAAGGCTTATTAGTGGGTTGTCAATAAGACAAAGTAAGTAGCAAGAATTAAAATTGAGAATGTTAATGACATGGCATACCAAAATGATCTTGCAATTGTTCAACCATAAGTTGATATTGAGTTGGAGGCCACACTAGAACATCCTCAACACATACAGGAAGAGATGTCTGATGATGAATTAATAGTGAACTTTCAAGAAGAAGTTGATGAAGATAATAAATAGTTGGAAGAGGAAGATGATGAATTACTGCACCAGCAGGAATGGGAGTATGATGAATTTCAAGCAAATGAGGAATCGGAATAGGAGGATGAAGTAAATAATAAAACAAGCGAGGAGGAATAGACTGGTAGATTATAACTACCACATAACTTAATTTATCTTACTAATACAAAAATCATCTCATTTGATTTTTTTCTTATATATCATATTTGTGTTATTTTACATTTAGATGTTATCGGGTGATGGTGATAGATCCCCGGATCATCTTGGGATTACTTCTTCTGATAGGATGAAAAAAGAAGCAATCTAGGAGACCGATTGATTCTGAGGATATCCTAGGATTTATTTCATCGGCACCTGATGTTCAGGGTGCCCCAAGTGCTAGTCATTTTGTATCTTCTAGGAATATGGATCCTTGAGCTTTCCAGAGTTAGCTACGTCGACCATGAGTACATCTTCTTTTGCACAGCCAAGATTCCCTTTATATGATCAGATCCCTCCTTGACCTACAATGCCAATAGAGCTTCATCGATCCACACCTTCGATTACTCCATCTCTTAATGATACATCTCCTACTTCTCAGACTAAGAGATTTAATGAGACTTAGAGATTCTTCCAATAGTGATAATACCCCTACACTACTGACTCAGCATCACACACATGTTCCATCATCATCTACACCTACTTTTATAACTGCATTTGAGCCTTCACAAGTTGTGCCTGACTTAGCTCCTGGACAAAGGGACAGACGTGGGAGAGTCATGATTGAGCCTAATGGAGCATCATAAATTTTTATTTTAATAAATTTATTTTTCTACCTGAACAAATTAAAGGTGACTGATGTCATGTTTATTATATGTCTTGTGGGTGACATCCTTCGATACTGGCTTTAGATGCTCTTAAGGAGAGTGTTAGGAGGTTATATTCAAAGCCATACACCTCTTGGTGGCAGATTCCAAATAATATTCACCAGATTATGTTTAATGAATTCGAGGTATATATAATATTACATAGTATTCTGAGTATTACTTACTTAACTAGGATTTCTTAACACTTTTACCTTTTTGCTAGACTTTATGTACCTGGCATCCCATGCACAACACCTCCATTGTGAGCACATTTGAGAAAAAAGCGAGCACCCAACTATCTAACTGGTTGAAGAAAGCAAGGGAGGGTAGTGAAAAAAGTCGTACTTAGATACCTCCGCATGTATATCAAGATTTGCTCAGGTATCAGAAAATTGATAAATTTAAGGTTGTGTTCGAGCAAGCTAAAAAGGCTAGAGGAAGCCTAAAGGGTGGCTCATTGCACGTCGGAGGTGTAAAGAGTGTCAGTATTGTTATGAGGGAGCTGGTAAGATTTTTAAAGTTTTATGTTTAAACTAATATATTATTCTTAATTATAGTGTTTAGCTTTTACAAAATATATATTTACTAATTATATTTTAAATTATGAAAAAAGGAAGTGGGGCGGCATCTTTTACATGATGAAGTTTTTAGGAGGTATTATCTGACAAAAAAAGAAGAATGACTCGGATTCGGATCGGTAGGTGTAGGAAAGGGCGGAACAAGCCTATGTAAGTTATTTAACATAATTTTATGTATGATTTATTTTGATTCTAACTTTTTCTTTTAATATGCACATTGAGTCTAACTATTATATTTTTTATATGTACCGAGATGGACATCTTCACGAAACCCATCTATACGACTCATAGAATGATCTATGACTCGTATAGGGATCTCGTATGGCTGAACTTTAAACTTTCATCCAACACTAGAAATATTCACAAAACTACCTTTAGGACTCATACAAGGCTCTACGACTCTTAAAGGGTCTCGTATTTTCCTCAAACACCAGAAAAAGTCTTCAACTTTCCCAAAATCATGTTAATCATGTTATCCTGCAAAAACAAACACGAAAACACATAAAAATCATATAAGTCGCATTGAAAACACACAAAATCTCAAATTTTAAGCATCAAATCTATTGTATTTTGACAACACATTAGAAGTGTTAAGAGGTTAACATGGATTTTGTTGTTCAGTTGTCAAAGAACAAAAAGCGTTTTGACTCCAGATGGGTGATAGTTGACCGCATGATGAAGTTGGCTTATTTCCTACGGGTCAAGATGACATTACATGCTAAGAACTATGTCTGCTTGTATATCCAAGAGTTTGTGAGGTTGCATGGGATTCTATTATCACATTGGATCATAGAGTTCAATTCATTACTCACTTTTGAAAATCTTTTCAAAGACGACTTGGCCCTAGGGTGAAGTTGAGTACTACTTTTCATCCCCAAACTGACGGTAAGCTGAGAGGACTATTCAAACATTAGAGATATGTTGAGTGCTTGTTTATTGGAATTCAAGGGGATTTGTGATAAACTTTAGTCACTTATCAAGTTTCCCTAAAATAATAGCTTTCATGCAAGTATTGGGATGGCACCATTCTAAGTGTTGTACAGTTGACAATGTAGATCGCCCCTCGGGTGGTTCAAAGTCAATGAGGTGACATTAATAGGATTAGACTTGGCCATTAATGCTATGGAGAAAATTAAAAACATATGGGAGAAATTGCAACTAGCTCAAAGGTGACAAAAGTCCTATTCTGATGTGAGAAGAAGGGAACTCGAGCTCCATATTGGTGATTGGGTCTATTTAAAGATTTCTATGATGAAAGGTGTTCTACTATTTGAGAAGAAAGGGGAACTGAGTCCTAGAAATATAGGACCCTACAAGGTGGTGAGCAGAGTGGGGAAAATAACATATGTGTTGGATTTACCCAACGAGTTGCACTTGATTCATCTGGTCTTCCATGTGTCGATGTTGAGGAAATTTGTTGGTGATTCAAGTTCCATAGTTCCTTTGAAGGATGTGAACATTGATGAGGATTTGAGTTATAAAGAGGTACCGGTTGAAATGCTAGACCGGCAAGTGATAAAGGTAAGAAACAAGAAAGTTGCATCCGCCAAGGTAATTTGGAGAAACTAATAACTTGAGTGTGCTACATGGGAAGAGAAAGTAGATATTATGAAGTGCTATACACATCTATTCCACTCTACTCAAGCCTAAGGTACTAACGAATCCTTCGAAAGACCTAAAATTTCATGCATTTTAGTTTTTCATTATGTATGCATTTATTGGTCATTTTACAGATATTTTTGAACTATTTTGAAGCATGTTTGAAGTATGAAATCTGAAATTTTTGAGAATCGATGTTTGACTTGCATTTTTACATGCATACTGGGTTAGCTGCTAGTTTATCCTTTAGAGCCTATCTTTAGATATATTCGGAGATGAATGTTTCCAAGGGGGAGATATTGTAACAACTCCCAGTTTAGGAGTCCTGGGTACAGAAAAGTTGTCCTGAAAAATAATTTGGTATCTACTTTATGAGACAACTTATGGCTCATAAGTTGACATACTGCTTATAAGTTCTGTCCTCAAATATAAAACTTTAGGAAGGGGAAACATTTAAAAGTGTAGGAGAATTCATGAACCATGTTATGTTCTATAGGATACCTTTCAGCCCATAGATAGTTTCATGAGTAGGACCCCAGACATGAAAATAAATTTGGAGTTTTCAAGAAAGTGACTTACTAATCAAACGGTCGATATAATGGGTTACATCCTACGGAAACCATTTGTGGGTAAGGCCAAGGAAGTAAGAAAAAATGATCAAGTATGAAAAGACTTTATGGTTCAAACCATGGCCCGTAAGATGCTTCATATTCCATACTAATGCTAAGTGGTTTTAAATTAAACAACATTCATTTTCAGGATTTTCAGATGTGTCATCAGACAAGGGGATTTATGGCGCATGGAATGACTTACAACCCAAAGTCAGGGTCTCTTAGGTCAATTTTGGTAGTTTTAATATGGGGAAATTTTGTCATTTCTGACCTTTCCATTCATATACTATGTCATTTTGGGGACAGGAAAGAGGCAATATATCAGCCCTCAAGCCCTAATATTACACCTCATTCTCCCATTCTTTCACTTCCAAAATTGCTAAGGTTAGGCTAGGGTTTTCAAGAGTCAGGCTAGGGTTTTCAAGATTCATTCTCCCAAAGCTTCAATTCCTCTCCTTAGTTCTCAAGGCATGTGAGTTGCTTTATAGGTATCATTTAATCCATAAAGTTACCCATTAAGTATTTTACCTTTTCATTAAATTCCTCAATTTAATGTGCATGTTTATGATGATTTCATGATCTTTATGTCATTATATGATACTTATGAAGTTTAGCAACTATTTTTCCAAGAGTATATATACATATTTAAAGAATTACATTGATTCCATGATTCTTTATGTGATCAAGGTTCGGTACTTTCGATGTTCCCTTTTAAGAGAAATTTCCTTATGACTTGTGTGCTTTATGATTGTTCCAGGCTAAAAGATAAGCCCTCCTTATTTTCAATGAAAGCGCCCTATGATTTATTATTATAATTAGGTCATTAATGAAGTTCTTCAAAGTTAAGTCTTCCAAAGATGTATGTATGATGTTAATTGCCCTAAAAGATGTTTAATAAAGATTCCCAAGTTTGAGCTACCCTTATGATTGCTAATTATAATTCTAAGAGTATGTTTTAAAGATTCCATGGGATGACTTAGCACCGAGAGGACTAAATATTAGGAATCATTTTGTTAGTTGAGGTATGATCCCTTGAAGCTAAATCTCAATGTCCCTAACTATGTGCCACCATAAGAGCCTTATAGGCTAGGCTAGTGGATCCATGTTGTTCCAAATTTAATGAAAGATGCAATTACAAAGTTACTATGTTTTGGATATTTACCTTGGTGGCTAGATTCCTTTTTTCCTAATGGAAGGAGTAAATTGGCCTTTTCCCAATGGAAGGAGTTCATTGGATTTCTTGTTTTAGCTCACATGGTCATACTATCAATTATAGGTTATTCCACAAGCTTATGATCTCATATTATGTTATCATCATATGTGTTTTCATATGCTTTGTCTCATACTGATCTTGAGCCTTATCACTTTCCTATGTTTAAGCTTAATTATATATCCGTTACTTTATATAAATATACAAACACACTAATGCATATTTTCCTGCATGATTAAACCTTGTGCAGATAGGTACTCCTCCATCGGCTCGATACTAGTTTTCGGTGTCTAAGACTAGTAGCTTTATTATGGTGAGCCCTTAGTTCGGGACTCCTCTACCTTTTCTTCTATCTTGTATATTTGTATTGTTTAAGATAGTGTATTTGTAGCCGTTTTGAGGTATTTCAGATTCTTTTCTATTTGATAGAGATCGACTAATATTGTTCCCATCTGTTGATGATGAAATTGGCCTGTGTATGGACAAACAAAGTGATTTTAGTTATTTTACTAATTTTAAATGTTGCTTCACCGTCAAAATTGACCTTTAGACCCTTTTTCCCCTATTTTCTTCAGCAAAACTTTTACTTAAGTCTATGAATGCTTAAGATGCTTAAGATGAATTTAGTAAGGTGCCTTTGGGTATCTTAGTCACCATATGACAATTATGCCCCTAGGGCACATGGTTACAGTCTCACTAATGCACTGGCTATGTTCATGGACCTTGTGAATGGAGTATTCAAGCCCTACCTCGACATGTTCATAGTGGTGTTCATTGATGATACCCTAATCTACTGATATAGTGAGGAACAACATATGAAACACTTTAGGCTGGTGTTACAAACCTTGAGGGAGCAAAGGCTTTTTGCAAAATTTGACAAGCGTGAGTTTTAGTTAAGTGAAGTTACCTTCCTTGGACATGTGATATCAAGTGAAGGTATCAAGATTGATCCTAAGAAGATGAAAATGGTGAGAAACTGGCCAAGGCCATTCATTCTTACTGACATTAGGAGTATGTCTGGCTTAGCTAGGTATTATAGGAGGTTTGTGGAAGGTTTCTCCTTAATTTCATGCCCTTCTAAACCAAATTAACTCAAAAGAAGGCAGTGTTTGCATGGACTAATGAGTATGAGAAGAGTTTCCAGTCCTTGAAAGATCAACTAACTTTGGATCCAATCTTGACTTTGTTAGAGGGAAATGATGGGTTTGTCATTTATTATGATGCTTCAAGAATTGGGCCGGGGTGTGCGTTGATGAAATGGTAAGATGATTGCCTTTTCCTTAAGGCAATTAAACGTGAATGAAAAGAACTACCCGACTCATGATCTTGAGCTTGCAGTTGTGGTATTTGCTTTGAAAATTTGGCATCTATCATGATCTAGGCCTAAGGTATATGAGTGACATGATGAATGTACACTCCGAGAGTCTCCAAACAAGTCTCATAACATCCACATACACATCCTCAGTTCGAAAGCACATAATAAGGCAATAAACATAAAGTTCTAAGGGACGAGAAAGTATGACTAATGCTATATGGATGTCATAGGGATAGGGATTTGCCTGAATTCACATAGCACATAAAAACTAAGTGGTTGGTAAGGATGACTCACACTATAGGGATAGAAGGGACTTAGGACTTTCCACATTACCATAACTCATCATGAACATAACTTCATGTCATCAACATCAAGAAGTAGCCATAATAATAATTTCCATAGCAAGTAGCATAACATAACACAAGCCCATAAAAGAGTTTACATGATATTCAATAATGCCTCTAAGATAGAGAATAGGACAGTGTCCAAGATATGTCTCGGTCTTAACCTCAAAATAATGACATAAGAGTATATAGCATAATAGGTAGATAGAAGGGGGCTTGTCCTTGAATGATAGGACTCACAACAAGAAACTCTCACAATCTAAGCAAATTTTCAAGAGGTGGATGAAAATAATTCACAGTGCCTACATGGTTAGATCATATAGGTAGAGAATATGCATTAGTTTGGAATATAGTAAGTGAGCTCCACATGTGCTTTGGAATACCCTATTATCATAATTTTTATGTATCTCACAATCGGTGTGTGATTTCATAAATTCGACTTCATATTCTAGATGAAGAGGAAAATTGAGTGGGAAATAGGTATTACCTTGATTTCAAAAGATCCATAGAAAAAATAATTTTCACTAATTTTTCATAATACATTGTTTGTCCGCGCCTCAGCCGCGACACGCCTGGGGCACAAACTAGTGTAAATGTTGCTCCGCATCTGGTCCGCGTCATTCCTGGGGCACAGACCAGTGTATTAATTTCGTTGCTTTTCTTATTTTGTCCTAGAGAATTAGGGCATAGCCCCATGCCCACTTAAACATGAAATCACCCATACTTAGCGATTTTTCAACTCTATAATTCACCAAACCCCTCTCTAAGACTCTATCAATTCTCTTATTCAAATCTAAGGAATTCAAGCTTAATTTTGAGACTCAAGGACTCATTTCAAGCTGTAAGTCTACTTCAAGTTCATCTTAAGGAATTCATGGTTTAATTTAAGTGGGTCTTCATCCATGGGTCCTTTCATCTATGGAGCCCAACCTTCTCTTTTCATAAAAATTACATGTTTCAAGTTGTATTACCTACTGGTATCTCTTATAACAGATTATGAGTATAAATTATGTCAGGGATTTATGAAGTATTGATTGATTATGCATGAATGTCTACTTCAAGCTCTTTCCATGAATTGATTTTCTCTAGTGAGCCTATGCATGTTTTGAGCTATGAAACTACGAATTATTATGAGCTTTTGTGATGAATTTCAAGGTACCCTACATGAAGGTTTTACTACAATTGGTGGGTTGATTTGTATTGAGTTTACTCATATTATTTCACTCTTTAATTGCATGATTTTGAACAAGTATCATAAACCCACCATGTGTTTGACAAAACTACATGACAAGAATTCTCAAGTTATTGATGATCTATTACATGATTTACAAGTCAAGTGACTATATGATGATTAAGGGCTTTCATGCATGTATTGATTTCATAAAAAGTATCTATGATGTTGGAAGTATCAAGTTAAGCCCTATTTCATGATTTTTACCTCTTGTGATCCATTCATATTAAAGCAAAAGATCATGTATGATTATTATCTACTCTCATGTTCAAGTTAGGCTCACTACTATGGGCCAAGCATGTTTATGAGCTACTCAAGTCATGTTATCATGTCTCTTACTAGTTATTCATGTTATTATTAAATTATAATTATTTCAAGTATTCCATGGGATTAGACTTAGCACCGATTGAGGCTTAAGATGGGGGCTCGACTCAAGAGGTCCTTGTATAAAGTCTTTACTCTCTAAATATGTGCCAATAGGGTTATACATGATCTCTCTTATGGCTTTATAGTGGATCCATCTATTTATACCACACCTTGTTTAGGGGGTTACATGCCTCAAATTATTCATTGTATGGTTTATCATAACAACTAGACCACACCTTATCGAGGGGGTGATATGCCTCAATCACCTTACCAAGGGGGTGACATGCCTTGGATTCCAAGTAGTACCTCTCTTGGTCTATGTTGGTTAAGGCATAGTCTATGTTGGTTAAGGTCTCTTCCCACACATGTAATACGTATTATGCAAATCAAATATTTTACAAGCATGTTTTATTAGAAATATTGATCATGCATGTCATATTAAGATTATATATTTATTGCTTATGATTATACATTTTTAATATATGGGCTTATATATTTGTCGCATTCATCCTGCATACATAGTACATTCAAACATACAAACGCATACTCTCTACCTACATGATATTACCATGTAGGAATCAAAGCTCCTTTTGATCATCATCCTCCATGTGGCTAGTTCGATACTCGGAGAAAGCTTTGTGAGTGCTCAATTTTGAGGATCATATCTACTTACTTCATGTTATGTTGAGACTCCTTATGTTGAATATTTATTATTATGAGGGTGATCCCGAGAAGTGTCTTGGCCACCGCTCCATTATAAGTTAGAGGTGTTGTTAGATACTATGATGTACTTATGCTATGAACTTGATTCTTTTATGCTTTTGTAATTTTCAAAGACTTCCCTTAGTCCAATTTCCCTTTTCTAATTATATCAATTCTTGATATTTATTTGCTTCCACGACCAAGGATGTGTGAATGATAAACTGAAAGGCTTTTTTGGGGTCTTTTCAGGTTCCCCATTTGTCATGACATGTCTAGGCCCTAGGCTTGGGTTGTGACATTCTTGGCTTGAAGGATAGGGCTCTTAACAAGGGCCCCTTGCACAGCTAGTGGTGAGGACCATAGCTCATGGGAGGTTCCTTGGAGGGTTACCAAGCCTAAAGTACATTCTTAATCCACACAAAGCTATACACAAATATACCCCATGGGTCACGCACTTCAAAAATCTTGATTTAAGCATCAATAAAGTCTCGGGAGATTTGGGTCATAACATTGTCACTACTTGTATGGAGTTCATGTGAATGTCTTCACCGATCATAAGAACCTTCAACATGTCTCACCTAAAAAGATCTCAATTAGCGGCAACAAAGGTGGTTATAGCTTCTCAAGGATCATGACTTGAGTGTGAAGTACCACCAGAGCAATGCCAATGTGGTAGCCAACACCCTTAGTGGAGCCTCTATAGGTGGTGTATCTCACATAAAAGATGATGAAAAAAGGGAGTTGCACAAAGAAGTTCATGGGTTTCTTAGGCTGGGAGTGAAGTTGAATGAATCTGAAAGTGGTGGTGTGATGGTACTACATGTGTTGGAATCTACTTTTATTTAGGATGTCAAGTCTAAGAAAGAAATTGATCCTACCTTAGTTAAATTGAAAGCCATAGTGAAAGAAGGAAAGATAGAAGTTTTCTTACAAGGAGAGATGGTGTACTTCGGTATCAAGGGAGATTGTGTATGCCAAATGATAGCGAATTGAAGAAGTTGATATTGTAAGAGGCTCACAACTCCTTTTACTCTATTTATCTTGATTCTACAAAAATGTGTAGAGATTTGAGGGAGATATATTGGTGGAATGGAATGAAGAGGGACATTGCCAAACTTTTTTCTGAGAGAAAAATTGCCAACAAGTAAGAATTGAACATCAAAGGCAGAGTGGCCTAGCCCAAGATATTGATATTCCTACTTGGAAGAAGTTAATATGGACATTGTAGTGGGATTGCATAAGACCTAGAAGCACTTTGATTCTATATGGGTGACAGCGGATGATATGTCAATTTGGCTTACTTCTTACATGATAGAATGACATTTATTGGCGAAGACTATGCTCATTTGTATATCCGAGAATTTGTGAGGCTGTATAAGATTACATTTTTCATCATATGGTATTATGGTGTCCAATTTTATCTCTCATTTTTGGAAATCATTTCAAATGATACTTGGTACTAAGGTTAAATTGAGTACCTTTTTACGTCCCTAACTGACAAGCAACCTGAGAGAACTATTAAAACATTATAAGACATGTTGAGAGCTTATGTGTTGGAGTTTAAGGAGAGTTGGGATGAGCATTTGCCTTGCCTCGAATTTGCCTACAATAATAGTTTCCATGTAAGTATTGAAATGGCACCATTTGAGGCATTATATGGTAGATGGCGTGGATCACCCATTGGGTGGTTTGAAGTTAGTGAGATGGTATTGATATGGCCGGACTTATTCATGGATGTGATGGCAAAATGAGGTCTATATAGGAGAAATTGGAAATGGCTCAAAGTAGGAAAAAGTCCTATTCTGATTTAGGGAGGAGGGATCATGAGTTCCAAATCGGTGATTTGGTCTATTTGAAGGTATCTCCTATGAAAGGTGTGATCCAGTTTGGTAAAAAGGGAAAGCTCAGCCCTAGGTACATAGGACCTTATAAGATGATGAGAAGAGTTCGCAAAGTGGGGTATGAGTTAGAGTTACCTATGAATAGGAATTTGACCTATCCAGTTTTTTGATGTGTCAATGTTAAGAAAGTTCATAGGTGATACAAACTCCATAGTTCCCTTGGAAAATGTGAACACTGAAGAGAATTGAGTTATAAAAAGGTACTGGTTAAAATCTGAGACTGATAAGTAAAAATCTAAGGAACAAGGAAGTTTCATTGGTTAAGGTGCTTGGAGAAATCATCACATTGAGGGCGCCACATGGGAAGCATAAGCGGATATGTTAAAACATTACCCATATCTATTCCACTCTACTCAAGCCTAAGGTATCGAGTAATTCTTGCCAAAACCCTCTAATTTCTTGAATTTTAGTTTTTGTATAATGCATATACTTATTTCTATGTTTATGGACTATTTTGAGACATATACTGAATGTTGATTTTGAAAATTTCATGAAAGGATGTTTAAATTATATTTTTGCATCCATGTTGGGTTATTAGCTAATGTTTAACTCCTTAGAGCCTACATTAAAGTACATTTAGGGAAGAATGTTCCCAAGAAGGAGATATTATAACGAACCTCAAATTAGGAGCTTAGAAAGTGTAAAAAAGTTAGACTAAAAATGCTCAGGGTATGTGCTCAAATCCAAGGCAATGGCTTGTGATTTAGACTACGAGCTATAGACCAGCCTCATGAATGGGAACCTCAAAAACTTGGAAAATGTTCTCAATGTAAAGTGGTTCATGAAGTCATCTTGGATGTAAATAGAGATTGTAAAAAGGGCCTCAGATGTGATCTCTAAAAATGAAGAAAATTTGGAGTTTCTTAAAGGTTAACCATGGTTAACAAGATGACTCATAATCCAAAGAATGGCTCATGGTTGGCTTTCATAAGTAGGGTCCAGAAAAGTGAATGTCTTGCTAAGTGTGGAAGGGTTGCAGAACATGTGAATTTAAGGATGGACGATAGATAGAGGCTTTGTATTTAGTGTTTAGTAACAAGTTTCTGAAGATTAATAAAGGAGAACAAGATGATGAGAACCACGACTCATAGTTCTATCAACTGTTTGTAATCAGGATCTCATGGATAGTGTCCAACAGTTTTAATGAAAGATAATTTTGTCCTTTTACCCAATCTTGGAACTAAATTACATCATTTTCATGACTCTATAGACCACTAAAATGACCATAAATCCATAGATTCTCATTATTTTACTTCATTATTCCACTCTAAAAAATCCTAAGGCATTCTTCCTCTTCAAGAAAAAGCTAAAAAGGCTAGAGTTTCAAGGATTCTTTCCATAATAGAAAATTACTTCTTCATAGGCTTGCCAAAGTATATGAGTTGATTTGTGAGTCTCCTTTACCCGTAAAGTCCTATATAAAAGCTTTACCTTTTATTTACATTCCTTAACTACTACTATGCATGCTTATGATGATTTCATAATGTTTAATCTTACTACATATTTGCGATGTTACCATATGGTGTCCTACTATGTACTTTCATGTGTTTTAATTTTATTGTGATGACCCCAATGATATGGATTTGAATGATGAAGTGTGGGCTGTTTTGCATGTCTTGAAGAGACATTATTTCCCTATGTTCATGCATGTCACATGTAATTTATGAATTTTCCACTATGACTAAACCCATTATGTTAGAAGTCATGTTTTACATGGTATATGATAAATAGCAGGTCATCAATGAAGAGTTTTGAAGTTATTATTTATCAAAGATATAAGCATGTTGATAAAGCCCTAAATGATGTTTATGATGGTCTCCAAGATGAAAGGACAATCCTCACTTGGTGGTGCCTTCAGTTCAAGCTACTCTTGAGATTGCTACTTATGATTCTAAGTGTCATGATTTAACTAAGTATATGTTTTAAAGATTTTGTGGGATGACTTAGCATCAAATGAGACATCAAGGTGAGGTTTGGTAAGGGAATCCTAGAAGCAACCCTTAATGTATATGTTGGCCTTTGGAGGCTTTTACTTTCTATATGGTTAATGTTTGGAATTGTTTCTATTTGATAAAAGCAGATCATAATAGTTCCATTTATCCATGACCTAGTTGCTATGTTTATAGACGATATGTATGTTTTTAAAATGATCTTTTTATTTCAAATAATGTCCCATAAACCCTTTCACGTTTACTTTTGCATATTTTTATGAGTTTTATGCCTATAAATGCTTGATATGTAAGATGACTTTGGTGAGGTGCTCATGGGTGACTCATTCATTGTGTGACGACTACGCCCTAGGTCGGATCATTACAATGCCCCTAGTCTAATTTGATTGTTCCAGAGTTGATGGTACCGTCATAATTTTACTTCGAGCCATTTAATAAAACTTTACCACAAAATTTATTTTACTATTATAATCTTTCATTCAACTAAAAAAATTGCATAACCATCACATGATCCACTCAATAACCAAACTAATAGTATGAATAAGCCATAAATGATACGAGGTCACTCTGCACATGCTCAACCTGATGAAATATTCACAGAAACACAGAAATAAACTGTAGAGTCATTACATGATACAACATAATTTTAGCACAATTTGGTTTGATATTTTATTTTCAAATATAATGGTGTCTCTAAGACCCATAGCATCCAACACTCATGAAGGGCAGTTCTTGCCCAAACTATGAAGGGCATCGAATTTAAATTTTGTAAGATTAGTCATATTAAAAAGAAGAAAAATAAATAATACATTGGCCTTCAAATTTAACCTTCACTCTTTATGTCGATAGAGTTTTGTGTTGATAACGTGTTATGCAACTATATAAAACAATTCAAAGAATAAAATATGGAGAAGAAGAGAGAAGAGTTTTTATTCCTATATTCAAGTGTTGAGGGATATTTAGATTTACCAATTACAATGAAGGAACCCTTTATTTCTAGGAGAAAATTGACTCAATCTCTAAGTTAGGGTCCTGACTTTTCTCCAAAGAAAATATAGATACATTATTTTGTTTCAATTAAACAACGTACTTAAAGCACAATAACCATATGTGAAATATACATTCATGCTTGTCTCATTAAGTAACCGTATGAAACAAACTAATTAGATATACATAAAAACTTTGTAATATTAATCTCACACGACCACATCAGATGGCTTTGAAATTATAACATTTAGTTAATCTTACACAATATAATTTTTTATGTACAAGATCCTTCATAATAAATTGTCATCTCCTTAATTTGAAAGTAAACTTACACACACCCTTGTTCATACTATTACAATACATGTCAATTGATGGATTTTGTTTTACCCTTGAAATGGCAATGTGACACGAATGTTACAGCATGTTTGGCAAAAATTTGCAGCTAGGCCAAAAGTGCTTCTCTTTATCTTTTCAAAGGTTCTTATTTAAGAAGAGTGATTTTGTTTTTTAGCTTTTAGTAGAAAATAAATATTTAGGAAGTAGCACAATCTACTTTCCTGTAGCTAAAAAAATAATTTTTCTCGAGAAAATAATTTTTAAGCATTTTTAAGAAAATATACTTCAAAATACTTGTTAAAAATTTGATCAAACACTAATTGTTATTCAAAAGTATTTTGTCAAATTGATTAGATTAATATAAATGCTTCTCAGAAAAAGTACATTTTTCTAAAAAAAATATTTTTCAAATTAATTTATTTTAAAAGTTTGACAAATAGGCTATTATTTATTAACTAAAAAAAACACGTTATTCCTAAATGTAAATATGCATTTCAAGACTATCATTTTATTTTAATCCTACCATATATGATATTTCATTAAATCACAAAGAAATAATATAGGTATGACTTATAAGTAATAAAGTTGTAGAAATTTTTTTTCAAGCGGAAAAGTCATCAAAACGAAATAACAATATTACAATCATTTTTCAGATTGTCTTTGACTTTTCCACAACAAAATTCATAAAATATTACTTTGTAAATTTTTTTAATATCCACATATTTGTTGGAAATTACTTTAAATCTAACTTAACTCAGATTTGATTCAAGTTTGGCCTACCCAAAAGCTTTTAAGTCACTGCTCAAATGATTTCTGGCTCAATTCATTCATCATTGGTCTACCTTAGTATCTAAAAATACCATCTTCCCCTTTGAAGAAACCTATACTTTACTATCTCTCACCAAGGTCTTTAACTCAAACAAGGCGGGGTCATAATCTTGCTTAACTGGGCCTCTTCAACCAAAGAAGATTTGAAACCGTCAAAGCCACTACACCACCCAACTTCACCTCCTTCGAAATTCACAACCTCACCCTCAAATGATTCACAAGCTCTTCCTCACTTCTGGAAACAACCTGACACATCATTACCAAGAACCACCACAACATAATAAGGTAGGGATTAAAGACCCTATTCATGAGACCTATAGTCATAACCGGTGCATAAGTCAAACTAAGAGACACCACCCCAAATTTAAAATATTAGAAAGGACATCAAGGACTCATTGACCACCAGAATCGACCCAATAGAGTTAATGTAGGTTCAACACCCCCAACTCTTAAAATGTGATCAAGGCAAACCTTAGAGACCAATTGTACCTAAGACAAGAAATGGACTTACCCCTTCACTACCACTCATAAATAGGTTTAACATGGAATTGGAATTTGACCTTACGCGTTCTACAACCAATGGAGACACAATATGCATGTAACCCATCTATTCCAAGAATAACATCAAAATCCACCACATATAACCTAACAAAACCATAAGTCAAGGCCTAAATGCAACGTGACCATAGAATAATTTCCATATACCTTTCGAGAAACAATAGGCTCACTAATGGGATAGACACTAGAAAGTCCACATAACAATCCGGAACGCACATGAAGCCCTATAGCAACAAAAGGAATAATGAAGGGAATAGAGACACCCGAACCTTCCATGCATGCACATCAAGATCAAATGAAACTTAAACATACTAGTAGCAACATCGAGTGCCTCATCCACACCTTACCTCCTTTGAAGAGCATATAACCTATTACGTCTTGGAGCACTTCTTTGATCAATGTAATCACCTTGGGCCTCTTGATTCACATGACCAACTTGACCTTGAGGATGACACTCCTTTCCCTTGCTCCGGACATAAGGGCAAGCAATAAGCTTGTGGCCTACTCTCCCACACCCATGAGATGCACTTGAATTCTTTAAGCATTTTCCATGATGATGCTTTTCACATTTTGGACATTTTGGAAAACTCATCCCACCATCGCCACCTTGGAACCTTAGTTTATCTATTCCTTCCATAGCAAGCCACGTGTTTGGAGCACTAGATGACCCTTGGCCTTGAAACTCGATATCTTACTGGAACTGGTCATCCCTAATTTGAGCCCTTTTGGACCCTTCACTGCTATTTTTTCCTAAGCTTCTACCACTTAAGTTGTTCGTCATAGGTCATCAGGTGCGAAAATCCATATCATTAATCAACATAGCAGACTGACATTCTTTATTCACCAAATCGGGACACCCATCATGAACTTGTTCATTCTAGCCCTTTGTTTGGCAACCAAATGAGGAGCATACTAAGAGAGTTGGTTGAAATTGAGGGCATAATCCCTCACACTCATTGACCCTTGCTTCAAATTCATAAGCTCCACCAACTTGGTCTCCCTAATCGCAAGAGGAAAGAAATGATTCACAAAAACCCCTTAAACTCCTCCCATAGAACCACATTATTGTTTCCCTTCCCCTCCTTCCATTCAGAAAACCATATTTGTGCTACCCTCTTGAGTTGTAAGCCGCTAACTCCACCTTATTTCCAATCTAACACCCAAGATGGCCAATACCTTATAAATCTCATCAATAAACTCTTGATAGTCCTCATCAACATTTGAACCACAGAACTCCAGTGGGTTTCATCCTCATTAAGTCTCACACTCTAGATCCTGAAGTAGGAACTTGAGGAGTTCTGGACCCTTGATTAACTTAATGGGCCATAGCTTGAGCTAGCAAGGTAGGGCATCCCGGAGCTCACCATGAGTCGATTGTTCCTCAGGAGCACGAGCTCTTCTTTCTCTTATGCTATGCATGATCAACTAGCATGGTGAAGAACAATTGTTATAGGGAAAAACTTACTTCAACTCTATACGCAACTTAGAACAGGAAGAATGCAAACATCTCCTAAAATGTCTTATGGACTCCTAGTCAAAGTTGTGTTACACAACACAATCACGAATAAGTCTCTAATTGATGTGTTGTATTGGACTCCGAGAATCTAACAAACTAATGCTCTGATATTAAGTTTATCACGACCCAAGCCTAGGGACTAGACATGACACGCGCATGGGGAACCCGAAGAGACTCCAAGCAAGCCTCTTAACATATTATTATGTATTCTTGGTCGCGGAACCATTAAAGTATTAATAAAAGATTATAAATAGGGATAACCAGGACTAAGGGACATATTTCATAGCATATAATATCATAGAGTCAAGAGAGTCAAAGCTTATAGTATCAATATATATCTTGTCCAACAACACCTCTAAACATAGAACTTAGTCGGGGGCAAGACAAGCAACAGGCTCACTCTCATAGTCAAAATATATAATAAAGGAAGAGAGTTGTAATATAGGACATAACAGCATAAACATTGTCCCCAAAATGGAGGACTAACCAACTAGCTTGAGAGAAAGATCATACCAGCCACGTTGAGAAGGATGATTAAATGGGCTCCGGTTCATACATGGTGATATCATATAGGCATAGAGTTTGCGTTAGTATATTTGAATGTACTAAGTATGTATGATGTAATGTAACAAGAGATAGGCAACATAATTAAAATGCATAATCATAGCAAGAGATAGTATATTAGCATCATGGCATGTATGAACAATGCATGGAGTAAAACATGTTTGAAAAATATCATACTTACATAGCTTGTTTAACCCAATAAGGTATCATGCTTAGATCATCCAAATAGAAGGTACCATAGGTCATAATGCCTACATGTGTGCATGAGATAATACATAACCTTACATCATATATTATGGTTAGGTGTACCATATAGTTCATAACCCCTTCATATGAGCACATTGTATAACCTCTAACCATACATGGGGGTAAGGAGTGTAATATGGTTCATAACCCCTTCATGTAGATATGAGTAAGTGAGTAGCATTGATTCCTCTATGATGGTAAGGTGTACAACATAGTTTATAACCATTACATGTAAAATTTGGCTTTGTACTATAGGGTAAAACATATAACATAGTTCATAACCCCTTCTAGTAGGCTTCACAATTCACAAGAACATAAACCTTAGCATAAGGACTTAATATCTCATCAACTATACCCAAGAACACAATGAACATGAGAGCCTAACACATCACTTGCAATACCAAAGGTGCTTTACATGATTTAAAAATGCATATATAACTTCTTTTCATCACCATAAGCCTTTTCACTCATAAATCATGCAATAGACCATCAATAACTCAAGAACCCTAATTCAGACATTTTATCAAACACTTTGGCGAGTGTGTAGTGCTAGTGTAAAATCATGCAATTCAAGAGTGAAATCATGATAGTAAATTTAATGTAAAACCATATATAGATACTTGGTAACACTCTCAAGAAATATACATCAACACCCTTCATCAAATCTCACAATACATCTTAGATTCATAGCTCAAAATATGCTAAAACAACCATAGTTTCATGAAACCCCAATATAGTGTGTAGTGAAAGTTATAATGCATAAACCCATGAGTAAATCAACTTTAAATCATGGAATATTAGGTGAAAGAGAGCTTGAATATCATGGGTGAAAGGAAATCATGAAAGAAACCCACATACCTTGACTTTGGAGAATCCTTGAGAAGATTGGAGATGAAGACTTGAAGCTTGAATGAGAACCTTAAGATCCGGATGAATTTTGAGACTTGAAATTTGGAGATGAAATATTGTCTAAATATTTGAAAGAGTATTTGGGAATGTCTTGAATGATATTAAGCTAAAGTATGGCTAAGTATAGGTATTTTAACGTATGGGAACACTTAGTCCTATGACCCAAAAGCCTTGGACCAAGAAAAAAATCTCTGGCAATAAAATATATAGGTCCATGTCTAGTCCACGATGTAGACCTATAACAGAGGCAAAATTAACATATATCTGTGCTAGCTTCACATCGCGGCACTATCGCTGATTGATTCTAGATAAGAAAAATTACAAAAATTAAAATTTTTAATCATTTGCTCTAAAATCGGGATTAGACCCTTTTCTTACTCCATTGTGCCCCTTGAATAAGAAAATGAAGTTAGATTTTCAAAATAATGTATGAATTTTGAGATATATGGAAATTATGATTCTAGGCACTTCTGAGGAACATTTTTGGGCACTTCTTGGGAAGTGACTTTATGATAATTAAAGGATTGTACGTATGCATTGAATTCATGAAAGGTCTTTGTAGTGTTGTAAGTTTACTGCACCTTATTAAGGGTGACATGCCCAAAAAACTTATTGAGGGGGTGACATGCCTCAACCACTTTGTTGGGGGGTGGCATGCCCATACCACCACATTGAGGGGTAGATACCGCGGCGACCTTGTTGGGGGGGGGGGTGAAATTCCCATACTACCATGTTGAAGGGTAGGTACCTCGACCACCTTGTTGGGAGGTGACATGCCCACACTACTATGTTGAGGGGTAGATACCTCGATCACCTTATTGGGAGGTTTTATATGCCCATATAACAATGTTGAGGGGTGGATACCCCAACCACCTTCCAAGTGGTTGACATGCCTTGGATTTTAAGTAGTAGTTTCTTGGTCTATGATTATGGTCCCTTCCCACATATGTAATGTATATTTTTCTATTTATATTATTTACAAGCACGTATTACTTCAAGCATTGATTATGCATGTCATATTGATATTATACTTATCCATTGCTTATGATTATGCATTTTGAATATATTCGCTTTTGTCTTGTTGCATTGGATACTATATACTTAGTACATTTAAACATACTGATTTATACTCTATGCCTACATGACGTTACCATGTAGGATCCGAAGCACTTGTTAATCATCTTTCACATGGCTAGTATTGGCAATTCAGAAGATTAGGTTTGGTAAGTCCTCAAGTTCGAGGACACTAGCTATGCTACTCTTACTATTTGATATTTATTTATGTTAAGCACCTAATACTATAAGGGTGTGCTCAAAAAGTGTCTTGGCCCCTGCTCCAATCTATGTTAAGGTGTTGTTGGAACAATCAATGTACTTATTCTATAAGTGTGACTCTAGAGTATTATATGATTATCAAAGGCTTCTCTTAGTTACATTCCCCTAATTTATATCTCTTGTTGTTGTCATTTTGCATCTGTGATCAAGGATGTGTGATTGACATGCTAAGAGGCTTGTTTGGGGTTCCTTCATATTTTCCATTCACCATGTCATGTCTAGGCCGTAGGCTTGGATCATGATAAACTTGGTATTAGAGCACTGCATTGTTAATTGTCATTGGAATCCAATACACGCATTAATTAGAGTCTTATTCATAGTTGTGAAGTGCACTACAACTATGACGAGGAGGCTATGATATGTTTTAGGAAATATTTCACTTCTTCATGGTCAATATGTTGCTTTAGATATGACTGTAAGGCTTTTCCCTTAACAAATGCTCTTTGCTATTTTAGATCATGCCGATTCCAAGAGGGAGACTAAGGAGAGCCTGTACACCTGAGGAGCAACCTGCCCCTCCCATTCCACAAGCTCCTCAAGGTGGAGGGGTAGCTTAAGATGAGTTTTAGGATGCTATTACAACATTAGCTTTTGCTATGACTAACAAAATTCACCAAGGGGTCCAAGCCCCTCATGCTCCTACTTCGGCTTCTAGAGTGAGGAATTTTACTAGAATGAAGACATTAAAATTCCATGATCCAAGAGGATGAGGATCAACAAGATTTTATCAATGAGGTATACAAAGTGCTATCTATTATAAGAGTCAATTCAGAGGAGAACGCGGAGTTGGCAGCCTATGAACTCAAAAAGGTGGCTCAAATTTGATTTACACAATGGAAGTCAGAGAGGAGAGATGATGATACTATTTCTTGGGAGGAGTTAAAAAGCTACATTCTTCAATATATTCTTACCTATTGAGATAAGGGATGATAAAATGATGAAGTTTATGAACCTTAAGCAAGGTTTGATGAGTGTGAGGGAGTATGCCCTCAAGTTCAACTAACTCTCAAAGTATGCCCCATAATTTGTTGTCGAGCCGAGATCAAGGATGAATAAATTTTTTTTAGGTGTGTCCCACTTGGTTAATGAAGCGTGTCGCACCGGCATGCTAATAGGTGATATGGATTTGTCCTACCTTGTGAGATATATCAAAAAACTATAGTGGAAAAAGCTTAAAAAGAGAAAGGTTAAGTCTAAGAAGGCTCATTTTGAAGGTGGATTCTAAAATTCCAAGGGTGGCCGGTTTCCTCAAGGCCACAAGTTCTAAGGACAAAGGTCTTCCAATTCTCCTAATAGAAGGTTTGATAATGACAATCCAAGATTCCAAGGTAGTAGAAGTGTTGTTCCTAACCCTATATGCCAAAGATGTGGTTGGAGCCATAATGGCCCATTTTTGTAGAACTCGAATGCTTACTATGGATATGGTTAAGTGGGTCATAAGGTGATTAATTATCCTTATTATCAAAACAATAGTAGAGATAGTTGTCCATAAGGCTAAGGTACAAATATGGGTCCAAAGGAAAGAGGAGGCCAACAAGAGGGTGCTCCAAAGTAAAATAGATTCTATGCTTTTCAAGGGAGACAAGGGGTGAATGAGGTTCCCGATGTCGTCACCTGTATGTTAAAGACTTTTTATTTTGATGTGTATGCATTGATAGACCAGGGTGTCACTCTTTCTTTTATTACTCCTTTTTTTGCCAAAAAGCTTCATGTTAGTCTCGAATTATTGTATGAACCTTATGAAGTGTCTACTCCCCTTGGTGAGTAATTGTTGTAAAATAGTCTATAGAAATTGTCTCGTGTTCATTTTGCATAAAATCTTGCATTGTGATTTTGTCTAGTTAGATATGGTAGATTTTGATGACATTCTTGGGATAGATTAGTTACATGTATGTTATGATTCTATTGATTGTAGGATCCATAGGGTTAAATTCCAGTTCCCTCATGAACCCATCCTTAAGATAGAAAGTCGTGATGTGATGGTCAAGGGTAGATTCATTTTTTTACCTGAAAGCCCAAGAATTGATTTCTAAGGTTGTCTCTATCATCTTATGAGGGTTAGAGATGTTGAGTCCAAAGTCCTTCCTTTTAGGTCAATTTTAGTGGTGAATGAATTTCTTGATGTCTTTGTCGATGAGCTTCCTGGTTTTCCTCCCAAAAGGCAAATAGATTTTGATATAGAACTCCTTCCCAGTAGTCAAGCTATTTCTATTTTCCCTTACCGTATGGCCTCAACGGAGTTGAAGGAGTAATTGAGTGATTTGTTTTAGAAGGATTTTATAAGGCCTAGTAAGTCACCTTGGGGTGCACCGGTGTTGTTTGTAAAGAAAAACAATGGTTCTCTTAGAATGTGCAGTGATTACCAACAACTTAATAGAGTCACTATAAAGAACAAGTACCCTCTACCAAGGATTGATGGCCTTTTTGATCAACTTCAAGGGGTTAGTCACTTTTCTATCATTGATCTTTGGTTCGAGTATCACCAAGTGAAAGTAAGGGAGTGTGACATTTCCAAGACGCCCTTTCAGACTAGGTAGGAGCTCTTTGAGTTTGTGGTTATGTCCTTTGGGTTGACTAATGCACCGGCTATATTTATGAATCTCATGAATAGGGTATTTAAACCCTAGCTTGACTTGTTTATGGTGTTTTTTGTTGATGCTATCTAGATTTAGTCCAGTAGTGAGGAGGAACATGTGTATCAGTTGAGGGTGCTATTGCAAATCTTGAGGGAGTAGAGCTTGTATGCAAAATATGAGAAATGTGAGTTTTGGTTGAAAGAGGTTACTTTTCTAGGGCATGTGGCGTCTAGTGATGGCATTAAGGTGGATCCCAAAAAGAGGGAAGTGATTAGAAATTGGCCCAGACATTTGACTCCATCAGACATTAGAAGTTTCTTAGGTTTAGTGGGTTACTACCAGCGGTTTGTGAATGGTTTCTCTCAATTTCTTCTCCTATGACTAAATTGACACAAAACAAGGTAAAATTCATGATAATCGATGAATGTGAGAAGAGTTTCTAAATTTTGAAAGATAAGTTTGGCTGTGCTCCTATCTTATCTCTATTGGAAAGGTTCGTTGTACATTATGATGGCTCAATAAATAGTTTGGAGTATGTTTTGATTCAATGTGGTAATGTGATAGCATATGCCTCTAGACAACTTAAGGTACATGAGAAGAATTATTCCACCCATGATCTTGATGGTGGCCATGGTATTTACTTTAAAATTTTCACGTCACTACATGTATGGGGTTCATGTTGATGTGTTGACCAACCACAGAAGTCTCCAATATGTGTTCACCCAAAAAGATCTTAACTTGAGACAAAGACGGTGGTTAGAACTCCTTAAAGATTATGATATGACTATGCATTATCACCCCAACAAAGCTAATGTTGAGGCCGATGCTCTAAGTATGGTGTCTATGGGTAGTTTAGCCCATGTTGATGATAGTGGAAAAAAGGTGGCTAGAGTGGTTCACTGGTTTGCTAGATTAGAGCTTAGGTTGGATGAAGTTGATATGGTGGTGTAGTGGTTGTTGATAGTTCTAAGTCTTCCTTGATTGAGGAGGTGAAGGCAAAAAAAGATCTTGACCTTGCCTTGCTTGACGTGAAGGCCTTAGTGAGAGATTGTAAAGTAGATGTTTTCTCCCAAGAGGGAGATGGTGCCCTTAGGTACCAAGGTAGATTGTGTGTCCCAAATGCAGATAATTTGAAAGAATAAATCTTGAAGGAGGCCCATAATTCATCCTATTCCATTCATCCTAGTTCTACAAAGATATATAGAGACTTGAGGTAAATGTATTGGTGGGGTGGTATGAAGAGAGACAATGCCAAGTTCATATTCGGATGTTGCAATTGCCAACTAGTGAAGGTCAAACATCAAAGGTCGGGTGGCCTAGCCCAAGATATAGAGATCCCTACATGGAAGTGGGAAGATATCAACATGGATTTTGTGGTTGGGTTGCCTAAGACTTGGAAACATTTTGACTCTGTTTGGGTTGTTGTGGATAGAATCGCAAAGTCTGCTCACCTCCTATTGGTCAAAACTACCTATGATACCGAAGATAATGCCATGTTGTATAAACATGAGTTGGTTAGATTGCATAGGGTGCCCTTGTCTATTATTTTTTATCGTGGTGCTCAATTCACCTTTCACTTTTGGAGGTCCTTACAAAGAGATCTTCATACCAAGGTTAAGATAAGCAGGACTTTTCATCCTCAGACCAATGGTCAAGCCAAGAGGACTATCCAAACCCTTCAGGATATGCTTAGAGCTTATATTTTGGAGTTTAAGGGTAGTTAGGGTGAACATCTTTCACTCATTGAATTTTCTTACAACAATTGCTATCACTCAAGCATTGATATAGCTCCATTTGAAGCTCTTTATAATAGACATCATATATCCCTGATTGGGTGGTGTGAAGTGGGGGATATGGATTTTATAGGTCCAAATTTTGTCATTGAAACCTTGAAGAAAGTGAGGTTGATAAAGGAGAGATTGAAAATGGCCCAAAGTAGACAAAATTCCTACTCTGATGTGAGGAGAAAAGATCTTGAGTTTAAGGTCGGTGATTGGGTTTACATGAAAGTCACACCTATGAATGGTGTAGTTCAATTTGGAAAGAAAGGGAAATTAAGCCGAAGGTTTGTGGGTCCTTATAAAGTTTTAAGGAGAGTGCATAAAGTTACATATGAGTTGGAGTTGCCTATGGAAATGAACGTAGTTTATTCGATCTTCCATGTGTCCATATTGAGAAAGTGTGTGGGTAACACAAATGTTGTAGTGCCCTTGGATGTTGTGGGTTTTGTAGAAGATAATTTGACCTATGAAGAGGTTCAAGTGGAGATTTTGAATGGAATAGTGAAAAGGATAAGAAACAAAGATGTAGGTTCCGTCAAGGTCCTTTGGAGGAACCAACAAGTTTAAAGTGCCACATGAAAAGCCAAGGCAGACATGAGAAAGTGATATCCATATGTCTTCCACTCTACTTAAGATCAAGGTACTAATTTAAGTTCCCTATATGATTTCAAGTGTTACGTTTTAGCCGTTACATCATTTTTCATGCATTTATGTCTATGTTGACAAGTCTAAGGTGATCTCTTACATTCATGTTGAGATATTTTTGAAAATGATGTTTAAATGAGTTTGTAGCATTCATATCGGGTTGAAATTTTCATAATTACTTCTCTTATGTACATTTCTTTGACATTCGGGGATGAATGTTCCAAAGGGGGAGATATTAAAATGCCCCCAAAAGGCCCAAAAAATGTTCTACGAAAATGCTCGTAAGCATAATTTCCATATATCTCAAAATTCGTGCGTGATATAAAAAATTCAACTTCATATTCTAGATAAGGAGGCAAAATTGAGTGGAAAATAGATATAACCCTAATTTTAAAGGACCTATATTTAACAATAACTTTCACTAATTTTTGATTTCTAGAGGCTATTTGCTCCCTAACCGTGGCACGTCAGGGATGCGATTAGTATTGGATGAGGTTCGCGTCTAGTCTGCATCACGCTAAGGGTGCGAACTAATGTAGTATTTTCCTTGGTTTTTTTGTTTTATCCCAAAGGAGTTGGGGTCATAGTTACAAGCCCACTTATGCATGTAAAAAAGCCTATACTTAGCCATTTTTCAACTCTATATCACTCAAGACCCTCTCAAACACCTCTCCAAGACTTAAACAAATATCTCATTCAACTTTCAAGGGTTTCAAGCCAAACTTTGGAACTCAAGGATTCTTTTGAAGATCCAAGTCCTCTTTAATCACAACTCAAGAAAACTCATTTTTGAGTTATATGGGTTTCATCTATTGGATCCTTTCACCCATGAAGCCCAATCTCCCTTTCTATGAAAATTATATGTTTTCAAGTTCTATGTTCTGTGGGTATCTCTTACTATGGATTTTGATTATAAATTATGTTGGGATTTTATGAAATGTTGATTGATTATGCATGTCTATCATCTTCAAGATTATACTAAGAATTAGTTTTGTCTATTGAGACTATACATGTTTTGAGCTATGAAACTATGGTCTATTATGAGATTTGACAATGGATTTCAAGGTATCTTACATGAGGGATTTACTATATTTTGGTTGGTTGATTTACATTGAGTTTTCTCATATTATTTCACTCTTGAATTTCATGACTTTGAACTCGCATTACACACTCATCGAGTTTTTGAAAAAGTTTCTTGACAAGGATTCTGAAGTTAATGATAAACTACTAAATGGTTTATTAGTCAAGTCACATTATGATGATTAAGGGATTGTACATATGTATTGAATTCATAAGAAGTATTTATACAGTTGCAAGTTGACCATACCTTGTTAGGGGGTGACATGCCCAATTACCTTGTTTAGGGGGTGACATGCCTCGACCTCCTTGTTTGGGGTAACATGCCCATACTACCATGTTGATGCATAGATACCTCGACCACCTTGTTGGGGATTGACATGCCCATACTGCCATATTGAGGGGTAGATACCTCGACCACTTGTTGGGGTGACATGCCCATGCGATCATGTTGAGCGGTGGATACCTCAATCATCTTCCAAGGGGGTGAAATATCGTGGATTCCAAGTAGTAGTTGCTTGGTCTATGATTATGGTCCCTTTCCACACATGTAATGTATTTTTTTCAAGTTATATGATTTAAAAGTATGTTTTACTTCAAGCATTGATCATGCATGCCATATTAATATTATACTTATCCATTGCTTATGATTATGCATTTTTAATATGTTGGCTAATGTATTGTTGCACTACCATTCTCCATACATAGTACATTCAAATGTAATAATACATACTCTATTCCTATATGATATTTCCATGTAGGAACTAGAGTAACTCTTGATCATCCTCCACGTGGCTAGTATTAGCAATTCGAAAGATAAGCTTTGGTGAGTCCTTAAGTCCGAGGACACTAGCTATGCTACTCTTACTATTTGATATCTCTTTATGTTGAGCACTAGATACTATGAGGGTGAGCCCAGAAAGTGTCTTAGTCCCTACTCTAATCTATGTTAGAGATATTGGCTGAACAATCGATGTACTTATGCTATGATCTTGACTCTTGAGTATTATATGATTGTCAAAGACTTCCCTTAGTCCCATTACCCTAATTTATATCGCTGCTTGTTGTCATTTTGCTTCCACGACCAAGGATATGTGATTGATATGCTAAGAGGCTTGTTTGGGGTCGTTCAGGTTCTCCATTCGCTATATCACTTCTAGGACCTAGGCATAGGCCATGACAGGCACACTAGAACCATAACTGTGATTACCGCATCTAAAGCCTCTGCCTCGACCCTATTAGGAACAACATGGCAAACCCTACGACAACTACTAGTCTGTGGACCTCCATGGGCACTATCACGACCCAAGCCTAGAGCCTAGTCATGACACGACAAATGGGAAACCCAAATAAACCCCCAAAATGCCTCTAAGCATATCAATCACACATCCTTGGTGGCAGAACCAAAATAACAAAAACAAAAGATATAAATAAGGGAAATGAGACTAAGGAAAGTCTTTGATAATCATAAAAAATTCAAGAGTCAAACTCATAGCATAAATATATCTATTATCCAACAACACCTCTAACATGGAATAGGGCAGAGCTAAGACGCTCGTCGGGCTAACCCTCATAGTATCAAATGTTCAACATAAAGAAATATCAAAATGGTAAGAGTAGCATAGATAGTGTCCTCGAATTTGAGGACTCACCAAATCTTTTCTCCAATGCACCAAACTAGCTACTGGAGGATGATCGAGAGTTGCTTCAGTCCCTATATGGTAACATCATGTAGGCATAGAGTATGCATTAGTATGTTTGAATGTGGTAAGTATATAGGATGCAATGCAACAACACCTAAGCCAATATAACCAAAATATATAATTATAAGCAATGGATAAGTATAATATCAATATGACATGCATGATCAGTGCCTGAAGTAAAACATACTTGTAAATCATATAACTTGTATAGAACATAATATGTGTTTAGGAAGAGAACATAATCAACATAGACTAAGCAAACTATTACTTGGAATCCAAGGTATGTCACACCCTTGGAAGGTGATTGAGGTATCCACCCCTCAACAAGGTGTTGGGAATGTCACCCCCAACAAGGTGATCGAAGTACCCACCCTTCAATGTGGTGGTTGGGTATGTCACCCCCAACAAGGTGGTCGAGGTATACATCCCTCAGCGTGGTGATTGGGCATGTCACCCCTAACAAGGTGATTGAGGCATGTTACCCACTCAAAAAGATGATTGCGCATGTCACCCCCCAACAACGTATGGTATACTTGTAACACCATAGATACTTTTCATGAATTCAATATAGATATATGAGCCTTTAATCATCATAAAGTCACTTGACTTGTAAATAATGTAAAAGATCGTCAATAACTTGAGAAGCCTTGTTAAGACAGTTTATCAAACACTTGGTGGGCGTATAATGCTAGTTCAAAATCATGCAATTCAAGAGTAAAATAATATGAGAAAACTAAATGTAAATCAACCCACCAATATATAGTAAAACTCTCATGTAATATGCCTTGAAATCCATCGTCAAATCTCATAATAGGTCATAGTTTCATAGCTCAAAACATGCATAGTCTCAAAAGACAAAATCTATTCATAGTATAAGCTTTGAATAGTTAAAAATGCATAATCAATAAATATTTCATAAAACCCCAATATAATTTGTAATCAAAATCCAAAATAAGAGATACCCGTAGCTAATACAACTTGAAAACATGCAATTTTCATAAAAAGAAAGATTAGGCTCCATGGGTGAAAAGACCCAATGGATGAAACCCATATACCTCAAACATGGATTATCTTGAGTTGAGCTTGACGAGAACTTAGAGATTGAGGAGAATCCTTGAGTTCCAAAGTTAGACATAAAATCCATGAAATTTTAGTGAGATGTTTGGTTAAGTCTTGAAGAGTTTTTTGAGAGGGTCTTGAGTGATATATTGTTGAAACATGGCTAAGTATAGGTTCTTTCACGCATAAGTGAGCATGAGGCTATGAGCCCTATGCCCTTGGGCCAAAATAGAAAAATAAGGGAAAAACTGCACTAGTCCACATCAGTGGCGCGACGCGGACTTATCGGGAAGGGTCCTTTAGCACTGATCCACACCCCTCGCGCGTCGTAGCTAGGGTGCGAATGGCCACTAGAAATTGAATTTTTGCAAAAATTAATTTTTGCTATAGGTCCTCTAAAATTGGGGTTATACCTATTTCCTAGTCAATTTTGCCCCCTGATCGAGAGTATGAAATCAAATTTCGATATCACACATAGATTTTAATATATATGGAAATTATGATTATGAGAATTTCTAAAAAAACATTTTTGGGGAATTACAGGCACCACCTCTCCCTGTACCATGACCTTCTCTAGCACCACCTCTCATGCCATGAGATGTGTCTCCAGCTATTGCCTCAAGTCCTGAAGTCTAAGTAGGAAGCACCTTATGTAGACAACAATTGGCGAAGTGCTCGACCTCTTAACAAATATAAAAAGCCTTGGGGTGTCACCCGTTAGACAACTGCGATGAAGAACCACCATGCCTGGCTAAACCCAGGAAACCATCATGGCCTGTCTGTGTAGGCCTAGAACTTTCAACACTATCTGATATAGGAAGTGTTGCCTGAACTGCTCGGCCTTTATAGCACTGCCTCTAAAAGCCTCTATCACTTGGTGGGTGTCCACCGAACTAACCATGCTAATGGAATCTATTCCCGTCACCCTATTCTCATGACTCATGCACTATATTATACGAACATGATCCATAATACTCCTCGAATGTACGTGATAATGGTCATGCTCGAATAAGAAAGCTATCGCTATCAGTAATTAAACTGACCGACATTAGGGTTGATTCCATAGAGAATACACGGCTTGACTAAAAGATTTCACTACTAATCATTCCTAGTGTCTTTAACTACAATCTCTAGATGGAGGGTTTGGTCTAATTCAAAGACAACATAAAATGAACAGTAATTCAAATTTGGGACAACACTCAATATTCGATACAACTTGGGAAATGTGTTCCCCATGGCTCATTGACTCAATTATCCTAGGTAACATAACTTTGATCACTGAATCATATGCAGGATGGTAACTTAGGTTCTTCTAGCACTCTTATGAAGGTGAAGGTCGAATTTTACCATGGTGCTTGGTCGTCCACCATGGTGTGCCAACTAACCATTACCTATTGTCCTAGTCAACCTCCCTTTGGTCAGATTTGGTCAATTAGATGGGAAAAAATCAACTGAATCTTGCCATCTACTTCTCTTTTCTTATTTGTCACTACCTTGGTTGGGATTGTGATAGTAGGCAGGGTTTGGTATTGGCCACCACCAGACAACATTAGTCATGAAGAAAAATAAACAATATATGCAAAACCCCAATCGTAGATATGCACAATCCCTATGTCATCTCAAGTCAACTATCTAAGGTTCCCACAACCCCAAGTTGTGGGTGTTTAGCTACTTATGGCTAAGGTAAAACACAGAAAAATGCACATAATAGACATACTTTAGAGTTTCACCAATAACAATGAAGGATATAGCCACCACAAGTTCCAAACCAACAAGCTTCGTTGATCCACAATGAGTACAAAGCAAGATTTGCAATCCCCAAAATGGTTTTCCTAAAGAGAACACTAATCTACTCTAAAAATCTAAGAAGAGCTTTAAAATATAATGGAGAATGGTCTCCTATTCAAACTCCCTTCAAAAATCCAACATAAATTATTTATAGTATTAACAAAAGAACCTTAGGAATTATGTAGAAAAGATAGCAGACATCTAATAAATTTCGCAGTTACGACTCATAGGTTGGCCTACAACTCATAGTCGGGGTCTCGTATCAGGGTTTTGGCATCTTGGACTAAACTGGTATGACCCATAGGTATAAGTCCTTATTCAAGCTACAACTCATATATTGGTATCATAGTCTTGGTCTTAAGTATTTGGTCTAACAATTTGGCTCTTTAATTCTTATTACGAGTCGAACTATATGAGTTGTAGTGTGTCTTATGACTTGTAGGTTGGGCTTGTAGGGGTAACCTTCACTTGGCAGATTTCTAAATTTTTTGGTCTCTTATTCCTGCTATGACACAACATACAACTCGTAGCATGAGCTACGATTGATAGAAGGGCTCATATGGCCTATATTCTGTAGCAAAATCTGCAACTTTTCTTTAGAATCATGCCAATCTAACTTTTCTACAAGATTAACACAAAAACCATCAAAAAACTAAAAATTAGCTTTAAGAACTCACAAAATCCTTTGTTTTAGGCACCAAATGTGTTATAATTTGACAGCACATCAACATCCTCAACTTAGAATTGTTACATGTCCTCAAGCAATGACTCAATCTATGCAGACAAAGAAAATATGTAGCAACTATTTCAATGGCATATGCAATAGCTCATTTGGTTTAGGTACCCAGCTACTACTTTTAAAACAGGGTTGCCAAGTTATTGAGCAAACTAGAACATCATGAAAGACCTGACAATCTAACTTTAACAAGCTAAGGAGTATCAACCGTCCACAATCACTGGTATAGTCATATGCTGCTCAAGTAGTGCAAATGCCCTCATTAGAGAAAAGTCCCTTATATTCACTCAAGAACATTCAGAAATCAGGGACTGAGGAAACATTCTCACTCTCACAATTGAAATTCATGCACAATGACTAACATCATAAGCTTGCCTTTATACTTATTTTTCTGGCTTGGTGATAAAGTAGAGGTGGATCACTTTAGGACTTATAGGCTTGCAACATTGGTTCAGGGTGCTTTGGTGAGGTATTTTGGGCAAATAGTGACTAAAGCTATCCTTGAACCATGTTTATCAACACTTTTTGCTTTCATAATCCACCCCTTTTTAAATTGATCCACCCTTACTCTCCTATTTTGAACTTTTATCGTGTGCTTTCTTTCTCTTTTTCAGCTGAGCCTTGATTTCAAACTCATTTTTGCTACTTTTTCCTCAACTCAAGGAACTTTTCTTTCATTTTTCTTCACTCGATTCACACTTTTTGATTTCTTTCTTGATTTCCCAACTAACCACCTTTTTATTATTACTTTGCCACAATAAGGGCCACCCTTAACTTAGCCTTTTAGCCTCAGGTGAAGTACACAATATCTATGACTCAAACTAGGTCCACTAACTATAGCCAGCCTCAACTTAGGCCTTTGGCCTCAATTAAGGTTCATATGTTCAAGGATAGAATAGTGCCAATATCAAGGCATTTCATCAAACAAGGTTAAGCTAGCAAGGTATCAAGATTGAATGAGTACATGATAAGGTCAAAAGATTGGAACAAGGGATTCACTCGCTCATTTGGTGGGTCATTTAGGTTAAAAGTGGTTTCACTCAAGGAACAAAGGCCTAAGATACCTTCCATATCCACCACATCACCAAACCAACTTTAGAGTAACAAGGCATGTTTTGAGTCAATACAAGATGCATGAATGCAGGAAAGTAAGCTCACAACGCACATGGCAATTGCATCCATAATTTAGTATAGCCTCACAAGTCATGCTTTCAATCTCAGCTTAACTTCACAATATCATAACAAACATTGCCAGATACTCACAAATGTATGAACGCATCAATACTCACAACCTCAAAAATTTTTAGGGTACCCAATTTTTGCATCAAAAGTTTAAAGAAAATCTAAGAACTATATATATATATATGTGTGTGTGTGTGTGTGTGTGTATATATATATATATGCCAAAAGATAAATTACTATAAATTACCCATTATCTATACTACCTAAACATGCCAGTTCAACAGGAAAATAAATATCCACAAGGAAAGTGAAACACCACAAGAAAAATAAGGGAAGTTATGGTCTTGAGGCTACTCAGGAGTCTTTAATCCATAACTTCCACCACCCCACCAAAATAGGATACTTTGTCCTCAAAGTAAAGACCAGACCAAAAATAAAACACAATTACATAGAAATATATATATATATATATATATTCATTAAAAACCAAAATAAACGTCCAAAGTAGAGGTAAAAATAACATTCAACATAAATATATTTAAACACAACCAAAAACCAACAAAATAAAAAGATTGTCTGAAAAGAAAACAAAGTATCCAATCATAACAAAATGAGCACTAGGGTCAAAAGAAGTCAAACATCAAAGAGCATCAAGCACCAGTCTCGGGCTGATCTATGGGGCCTTGGAGCTGGCTCTCCTTCTCCGCTATAGTAACCCTCTATAGGTGGAGTGTCCTGTGCTGGGTCTCTCTGAATAGCTGCCAATAAGAGCGACTCCTACACCACCTCCTCAGGTATGGGCTCCTCCTCCTCAAGTCATGGCCTCTTCAGGGTCGGCTCTAGATCAACATACTCTATAGGCCTCTTTCCTCTGGTGTTTGATCGATTGACGAACTAATCAAATGCCTCATCTCCAACCGTTGCTCCCTCCATGTCTAGAACAAGGGATGCCAACATCTATAACAAGTCAGCCTTGAGTTTGGCCAACTCCTCAGCAGCTGCACTTGCATCAGCAGGCCTAGATCCCTCAAGCCTCTTTTGAACTTTGTACTCAAACACATCGATCCCGGCATCTACTGCTCATACTCTCTCATTAACCATAACACAAACATATGCCTTCATCTTCTCCTCGGTGTCTTGAATAGTCTGATCAATCAACGGCTAAACCCGTGATGATAACTCTCATAGTCTGCCCTCTGCCACAGCCACCCTATGCAATAAAGCCTAAAACGCAATCGTAGAGAAAAGAGGATCAACCCAAAATGTATTTGTTACTAGTGCTAAGGTTCTAGTGGATGGTATAGACATGATCTCGGCTACCAGTGTGGGTTCTGTAGTAGACGGAGTAATGCCGATGGTAGCTGGAGGTGAACTTGGGACTTGTGGCTCTATTGGGAATGGCTCTGGGATAGCTAGAAGAGCTACTCATTGCAAGGTCACCGGATTCTCATCAGCCTTTATTAGGCTAGGATCTATAGTACATGTGGCCTTTATATGAGGGTCAATAGGAATACCTGCTGCACTGCATAGTCGATGAATTAACATTGGAAACAATAGAAACAACAGAAACAACAATGAAGTGCTCATCTGAGTTGCAGTCTCGTGAATTTGCTCTAAAATTATCCGAGCCCAATCTACAACATAGCCAGCTAGGATGCTGGCCAATAGTACTGCTCTCTCAAGGGTGATCACATTATCTCTAAAAGATTGCCTAATATGCCAATGGATAATAGACCAGTAGAAGTTGGCCCGAAATGAGAGGTAGGCTCTTACTATAGGATTTGCACGTTTTATGACCCACATCGGCTCAACACGCACTTCCCAAAACTGGATAGTGATCCATCATAAAAGCTCCATCCTAGCCCTAATGTCCTTCCCAGTCACCATTGTCTTCATTTTCTTAATATGTCTATCGTATTCCATAGTGGACTGAGGGTCTATATGTGTAGGCCCAAACTGCACTCATCAAATCATCTCCTCCGAGATATCAACTCTCTTTTGCTGAATTGTCACTGCCCGTAGCCTTGGCTGCTCAATTTGCCTTTTGTTCTTCGGCAACCTCCGACGGAATATAGCAAGGTATGAAACATAGAACTCACGGACGATTAAGGGACATATCTGCCCAACTGCTGCATGGTCCACCTAAGTCCATGCTCATCCAATCCTCCATCAAATCTGAGTACTCTTTCTAATACCATAGTGTTCAACCTGGACTCCTCATGAAATTGATGGACCAGATTGCCATGCCTTTTATCCTCCAACCCCTGATCATATATTTCTCTCATTCCAGGGATGCACCATCAACGATCTGCGGGAGGTTGGGACTGGACCTCCTCCTTCTGGCTTTAGGAAGTGTTTTTTGACTCAGACTCTTAGCCAGAATGCGTGGGGGTCATTTGTGGCAAGCTAGTGTCTGACCTATACCCGTTGTCTTATTGTTCCTCCTCTTTAGACTGGGAGAAACTACTCACTTCCATGGGAATCTGTGCTACAAGCGCCCAAGTTTAAGGTCGATTGGCCTCCGGATCTAGTTTGACTGTGTGAAATTCCACAGAGCCCTCAGATTGCTCGGTGCTGGAGGACTCATCATGTAACCTCCATTGAAGAGCTTGAATAGCCCATTTGTCTTTTGAAGGCATTTTATCTGCAAATAACCCACAAAACATCATTTAAGTTCAAGATGTTTGATCCACTAAAACACTCAGCAAAGAACAAGAAACAAAAACAACTAAAAGTAATTATGCATTGATGCAACTGCAGATATACAGGTACGAGTGCAATTATGACACATAGGATGACCTATGAGTCATATACTAGCCTCATAGAAAAAGTTGTGCCTTTAAAAATGTTTTCTGATTATAGATACAGGATGCAGTTATGACTTGTAGGATGGCCTATGAGTCGTAGGCCTGGTCTAGTACCTAGTTCCAGAAATATTTAAAAACTTAGATAAGTTTTATAAGACCCTAACTACGAGTCGTACAAGGTAGTATGAGTCATATGTGGGTCTCGTAAGAGGAATATGAAGGTATTATAATTAACTGATGCTTACTACGAGGAATCACTATGACTCGTATAGGAACATACAAGTCCTAAAAGTGCCTCGTAACTGAGCACAGAAGCCACCTGCAATGCCTAATTATTTCCCACTCAAAGCACAAATACATCACCCAAATTTTAACTGATTTAAGTAAGTAAGAGCAAAGAAAAATTACATGATACATATTCAATTCCAAACTAACATTGGTAGCTTAAAACGACCATTATCCCTAAGAGTTTAAATCAATTCTACAATTCCTCAAGCATACCAAAAATAAAATACATTACAAACTAACACTTGACAACCATACAATGTTCTAAAGGAGTGCAATCACCATTCACAACGATTCAACCAAACCCACATATTCAACCATAGGCAATCATCCCTATAATACCTACATTTCAACCCCGAGAACAATAATACAATACAAATAAAAAATTTATCAATTTCATGATCATAATCATCTATTCAAGAATCTCAACAAGGTTCAATTCATAACTCAATCTTTTTCAAGGCCTACAAACCCTAGATTATAAGTTTATCTCAAAAATCAATGTATGGCATACTTAAGCATGATCAAAATAAATTTATACTCATGTAGGGAAAAATCTTGTCAACAAAAATTGAGAAATGTAACCGAAGAGCTTACCAATTTGATTGTGAAGTAAACCAAAGGAGAGAGAGATGATTTTTGCAATGGAACCCTAGATATTTACACCCTCGCCAGAATCTTTGCCATAAAATGATGTGGGTAGCTGAGATTTTTGGTCGGAGAAAGAATTAGGGGATGAAGATGGGGTTTTCCATCACCTTTAGGGTAAAAGGATTGGGAATTTGGGGTGAAAAATAATTTTGACCCCATTTATAAGTAAATTGGGTCAGATTTCAAAAGACTGCAGATTAGGACTACAAGACCCCAACTATGAGTCATAGGTCTTCCTACAACTTATAGGTCCTGGTCTCGTACAAGACCAAACACTTAGTAAAAAATTAGGAATCATACTTGGGCACTAGAAACCCCACTAATGACTTATACAAGATCCTACGAATCATAAGCTTGGGTCATAGTGTATGTGCCAACTTCAGTTACTTACTTTTTCCTCCTACGAGGCATGACTACGAATCATAATGAAGACTACGACTCGTAGGCCTGTTCATTGGAGATGCTCCAAGCCCAATTGTTTTTCTTTGGATCTTTAGTTCTTTCCTTCTCACGTGCATACCAAATCTCAAAGCACGAAAATCCTCAAAATTATTACAATTAAATCATTGTCTCTAAATTTTAATCAAACTACTACTACTACTCTAAGTGTCAAACTAACAAATAATTAGCAAAATGCTTGGGTTGCCTCCCAAGAAGCGCCTTGTTTAACGTCGTGGCCCAACTTTGTCATCTTCCTTTGTCAACTATCATCGAGGTTCAATACTTCACTCTTGTATTCATCTGGGTGTTTCATGGATTGGTGAATATCAAATACAACTTCTACATCATTAACCCTGAACCATACTAACCTGAATTCATAACCACTAGTGCTCTTCTAGTGGCCATAAAAGGTCTACCCAAAATGATGGGCACCTCAAAATGAATTTCGAAATTAAGGATCACAAAATCTGCCAAAAAGATGAACTTATCGACTTTAACAAGCACATCCAACAGGATTCCCTCCAACTTTTCAATGGATCAATCTGCCATAAGTAACCTCATTTATGTTAGGGTAGGAGTAGAAAGGCCAATCCTTTTGAATATAGCAAGAGACACTAAATTGATGCTTTCTCCTAAGTCGCATAATACTTTTAAAAATTCAACGTCACCAATAGTGCAGGGAATGGTGAATGCCCTGGGGTCCTCTCGCTTTTGAATAAGGCATTTAGTCATAATTGCACTACATTGGTGGAGTTCTTGGGAGAACTCTTGTCTCAAAGTGCATATTTTTGTGCCTAAATTCTTCGTATATTTACCATATCCGAGCATTTTCTCCAATGCTTCTACGAGAGGGATATTAATGGAGAGTTGCTTCAACATTGAGAGGAAGTGTTTAAATTTACCCACCTCTTCCTTGTTCTTGATACTTTGAGGGAATGGAGGAGGAGGTTTTGGGATGAATTTCACTTTGTCATGCTCCCTTATCTCTTCATGTTGCATGCCAACACCATTCGGATCTTCTCTCTTAACTTCAACTTCACCACTAAAACCCTTCTCAACAACTTTATCCACAATAACTGACATAGGGGGATCTATTGTGCACTTCCACTCCAAGTCATTAGAGCAATGCAGTGCCCTTCAATTTTAGGATTCTGAACCGTATTGCTTCGTAGGGTGCCCTTTTGTCATTAGTTCAATTGTGAAGAAACTTGTCCAAATTGTTGTTCAAGTTGCTTGATTGGCACTGCATAAGACTCAATCTTTTGATTAATACTTGAGATATCTTCTTTTATTCCCTTTAGAGTCTCATCTTGATGATCTACTCACTTCAACAAGTTTTCATAATATATCTTTGTTCCTAGAATTGTTTGATCTGGTATCACGATTATGTGGTGGTACATAAGGATCATTTCTATAGCCCTCCCTTTTCCATTCTGTATCTTGCACTCTTTCTCTCTCATAGTATCCAACCATATTATCTTTGTATATCCTGTCATGGTTAAAGTTCTGTCCTTGATTCCCAGAACCTTGCCTCTAATAGTCTAGATTGGACCCCTGGGGGTTGTTCCGAAAAGCCACCATTTGGTTACTCACAAAATAGGCATCCTCATCAAAGAATTGATTATCATACATAGGATAATTAGGGGTTGGTGAGCTATTGCCTTCACACTAGCTTGGTTTTGCTTCAAAACTAAATCCATGCTCGTACGAAGTTGAGCAAGTTGCTCCATAATCTCTTCATTCACTTTTTCTTGATCAGTATTTGTAGTAACTACACAAGAACTCTTTGTATTACCATGCTCACTCTTTCACTATTCTCTGTTGGTCTTCACCACTTGCTCTATTCTTTCGGCCACTAGCTTAAACAGTTCATTAAGAAAAACACCTCCTATGATCGTGTTGGCGTAAGATTTGCTATTATTATTAGGTGCTCTATAAAAGATCTCGACCAAAGCATCATCAACAATTTTGTCATCAAGGACCATCCTCAAGCATTTGGTGAATCACTCCCATGTAGTGCTAAGAGAGTCTCCAGGCAATTGCTTGAAGTTATTAATTTGGTCCATAAGCTTCAGCTTCTTTGACCTTTGAAAATATCTTTCTAGGAACACCCTCTGCATCACAGCTCAACTCGTGATGGTACCCATAAAAAGTTCAGACAACCATGTACCTGCATTGCCAGTCAGTGACAATGGGAACACCCTCAATCCAGCAGTGTTAATAGAAATGTTTTGTGCTCCCATGACACTTTTGCACACGAAGACAACATTTTGAAGAAGATGGTGGGGATCCTCTGACGGTATCCCTATAAATAGGGCATAATTTTTGGAGCATCTGGAGCAATCCTCTTGATACCACAAACTCAGCATCTGCTGGTAGAGGGGGCAGTACTATAGAACTGATAGCATCCATTGGCATAGGGTTTAATTGATATTGATTCCAGCTATAAGCATTTGTGTTGAAATCTCTAAGTTGTGGTCGATTAAGCCTTGGCGGTGGATTCTCCTCTCGTCTTAAGTCTTCCTTATTCACATGCATATCCTCCATAACCACAATGTCCTTATTCATTTGAGCCATCTGTCTTGGTAGTTGATGGATCTCCAAATTTAGCAGAGCTAAGGGATTGCCTTGGATCCTTGTGTTGGGCATACAACCTAATACACCCTGCAAAAGAAATCAAACAACAACAAAAAAAAGTAAAGTACAAGAGACTCTCGAAAGCAATAAGAACACCAACTAATAGTGAATTCAAGTCAAAACCTAATTGTATTTCTAGGCAATGACACCATGAATTTTTATGATGTTCACGCTCCAATAAGAAAGTGGTTGTTGTCAGTAATTAACCTAACCGAGGTTAAGATCGAATCCACAGGGAATACAGGGCTTGACTATAAGATTTCACTACTAATCATTCCTAGTATCTAAAACTTCAATCTCTAGTTAGGGGGATTGTTGTGATTCAAAGATAACATAAAATGAACAATAATTAAAATTTGGGAAAACGCTCAATTTTGGGGACAACTTGGGAATTGTGTTCCCCATGGCTCGTTGACTCAATTACCAAAGGTAACATAACTTTGATCGGTGAATCGCATGCAGGATGGTAACATAGGTTCTTCTAGCCCTCTTGTGAAGGTGAAGGTCGAATTTCACCATGGTGCTTAGTCGGCCACCATGGTATACCAACTAACCATTACCTATTATCCCAGTCAACCTACCCTTGGTCAGGTTGGTCGATTAGACGGAAAAACATTAACCAAATCCTATTATCTACTTCCCTTTTCCTATTCATCATTATTGTGGTAGAGATTGTGATAGTAGGTAGGGTTTAGTGCTGGCCACCACCAAACAACATTAGACTTGAAGGGAAATAAATAGTACATGCAAAACCCCAATCGTATATATGCACAAGAATAGGTCATCTCAAGTCAACTACCCATAGTTCCTACAACCAAAAGTTATGGATGTTTAGCTACTCATGGCTAAGGTAAAACACACAAAAATGCACATAATAGACATAGTCGACAGTTTCACCAACAACAATGAAGGAGATAGCCACCACAAGTTGCAAACCAACAAGCTTGATTGATCCAAAATGAGTACAAAGCAAGATTTGCAATCCATAAAATGGGTTTCCGAAAGAGAACAATAATTTACTCTTAAAATCTAAGAAGAGCTTCAAAATGTAATAGAGAATGCTATTGTTTAAACTCCCTTCAAAAACCTAACTTAAACTATTTATAGTATTTATAAAATAACACTAGGAATTATGTATAAAAGACAGCTGGCATCTGATAAATTTCACTCTTATGACTCATAGGTTGGACTACGAGTCATAGTCGGGGTCTCATATTAGGGTCTTGGTATATTTGATTAAACTAGTATGACCCATAAGTATGAGTCATTATTTGAGCTACGGCTCGTATGTTGGTCTCGTATTCTTGGTCTTCAATTTTTGGTCCAATAATTTGTCTCTCTGATTCTTGCTATGAGTCCAACTATATGAGTCATGTTGTGTCTTACGACTCATAGGCTCGGCTGGTAAAGGTGACCTTTAGTTGGCAGATTTTTGAATTTTTTGGACTCTGGTTCCTGTTATGACACAACCTATTACTCGTAGTGTGAGATAAGACTCGTAGTGGGCTCGTATTGCCTATGCTTCAGCAAAATCTACAACTTTTCTTTAAAATTATGCCTACCAAACTTTTCTGCAAGATTAACATAAAAAGACATCAAAACACTAAAAAGTCGCTTTAAGAACACACAAAATCCTTTATTTTAGGCACCAAATTTGTTGTAATTTGATAGCATATCAGTACCTCCTGTCAAAACTATGGAAGTTGTAGTCTCTTAAAGATACCCAACTAAACCCTTGGAAAACCATCAAATTATCTCAAACTTAGCAGGAATACTAGACAACACATATCTGGCTAAGGCATGGAATCTAGCATCATAATATGAAACAAACATAGAGCCCTACTGAAGTTGATCAAACTCATCTCTACGGATATCTTGGAGGATGTATGGCACTAACCTATCCAAAAGTATCTTGGTGAACTACCCCCAAATCATAGCCAGAGATCCAATAAGCTGATGAGCTAGAACTGACCTCCACCACTCATTGGCAAAACCAGTGAACTGGTATGAAGTGTAGACAACCCTGTGTGACTCAAGAATAGCCAGGTTACACAATTCCTCCTAGCACTCCGACAAAAAATCATAAGCTCTATCTCCAATAGTGCCCTTAAAATGCGGCAGAGCTAATTGTAGAAACCTCTCAAAACTCTTCTACTCTACTATAGACATGGCTAGGCTTGTAGAAGATAGTGGAAACATAAACAAGAGAGGTGCATTAGATGGAGCAATGACCAAACTTTGAAGTTGAGTACCCAAACTAGGACTAAATGCTAGAAGTGGAGTAATAATAGGCACAGGATAGTTCGTTGGAGCTAAAGATAGTCCAACATGAATCATAGCCAACTCCGGTGGAGAACTACGAGGATCAATTAATGTGGTAGAAACTAGTATGTCAACAATAGTTAGGGCTGGAGAAGTTCCCTCCAACCTAGCCAATAACCTCAGAAGTAGCTCTTAAACTGTTAGTGTACGGGATTGAGCTGAAAAAGGTGGAATAGAATTAGTAGGCCCCTCTAGCACCATGAAAATGTCTGGAGAAGTTGATTGGGTATGTCCTATGGATGGAGCTACCCTCTAAGAAATGCTTTTTCCCCTGGCCCTATCATGAACTTTTCCACGACCTCGAGTAAGATTCACATTAGTTGACTCAAGGTCTTTTACTAAGCAATGGGATTGAGTAATCGACATCTATATAGAAGGAGTAGATTAGACACTTTTGAAATAGGTAACACAAAGAATTGCACAAATAGTAACAAGATGTGAAAATTTTTCCTATCAAGCATCCCGTAGCCTCCCGAAGATGGGTGTAGACATCTACATATCTATCCAGGAGACTCTACTAGACACCTTGCTCTTAACACATAAGCCCAACAAACTTAGAATTTTGATACCAAACTTGTCACAACCCAAAATCAGGTTGTAATTATAGAAAAATAAAGTATAGTTGAAACAATCACAACATAACATAGACAATCGTAAAAGCTTAGAGTTATGAGTACAAGAGCATCTAAAATAGTACTGAAGGGTAAATACATCTATCTTGAAAGAAAATACAATATTTTCTTATAATATCTAATACATAACCCGAGAGAAAAGAATTAAAAAAGGGATCCAAAGTTCTATGGCGACTCAAAGGCTGAACTTCACTACTAAGATCTAGATGGTAATGATAGTACACGGATGAAAAGATCAACTACCTTATCCTATACCCTGTGCATGGTTTGTAGGGAGAAAACAAATTAGGGGTAAGTACACCAAAATGTACATAGTAGGTTAAATCGACTAGGTAAGAGAAATTGAATTAAGTAAGTAATAACAAAGAGTCCTAACCCTGCATCCAAAAAGGTTAGCATAATGTTATAATATAAACATTAATAAGAAGCAAAAAGGTCCTCAAGAATCCATGATGCCATATAGCCACAAATAAGAAATGCAATGCATGAATCATCATGCCAAATACCAAGAGTGTTACAGCCTTGCCACCTGCCCGCGGTAAAGTAATATCAAAATACCAAAACCTTGACACCTGCCCATGGTCAAGAAATAATATGATGCCAAGTCCTTTCCTCTTGCCTGTGGTCAAGGTATAAGTAGTATGAATCTCACCCTTTCCTCGTGCTGACGTCAAAGGGGTGGTACCAAAGTGAATCATAATGCCCTTCCCTCCTTCTTGGGTCAAAGGATGTTACAAGCCACATACAATAGATATAAATCAATAAAGCACTCCAATTATGAATGTAAATATGTAAAATAGCATTACAACATAAAATACTGAGGCATGAAACTTCTAATGATTATATGCACCCAAGGAATAATATAAAGTATCACAACTAATTCCTAAACCATCATCATATTTTAGATCATCATAATTATATCAACAATCAAAAGTGTCAATAACATCGGACCTAGATCGTCCCAAGTATGTAAGAACATTAATATTACCAGACGTAACTCGTCCCAAATATGCAAGTATGACCATAATATCGAACCTAACTCATCTCAAATATGTAAATAAAACAATGATACCAGATTATCTAATCCCAACAATACAAGAATATCAATAATATCATACCTTACTCATTCCAATTGTTCCCACAAGACTTATATAGTCACATTCTATCTCAAATCCTCATCATCATTTCATCATAATTTGACTTGGTCTATTAATTGGATCAAGCTTATTCCATAATTTGGCTCAATCAGAATCAATTTCCATTATCATTTAAACATAACAACTAAATTGCACAATTTATTTATCTAAATCTCACAATCATCACATTGGCAGACCAATGACTCGAATACAGTCCCCAAAAGATTGGTCGAACCTACCTCGATGTTGAAACATCACTTGAGCAAGCTTTCAATCAACTCAATTCCTCAAGTCGAGTGCCTAGTTCGTTTAACCACTATGAACAATAGTTACTACTTATCAAGAGAAATATTGTGATACCCATATTGGCATAATTTAGGTGTAGAGGAAAAAGAGTCAAAATTAGGGCAAAATTCTAAAGTCACAAATCTAGCAATTGACTTCGAAATGAAATTTTACTCAAAAAATAGAGTTCATGGATGAAAATTATATTAAAATCAAGCTTAAATTGAATGAGAAATAAATGTTTAAATTTTGGAAAATATAGTCTAAAAATCCCCAATTTTGGTATTTAATTTCTTGAAATCGAAAAGAAAATCAAGATTAAACTCATTGAAAATGATTAGTTTAGTACTAGAAACACTTACCTGTCACAATACAAGACTAGGTCCTAGACATGGCCGGCAAATGGGGAACCCCAAGGAACCCTAAGCAAGCCTCATAGCATATCATTACACATCTTTGGTAGAAATAATTATATGACATATAAATAATAGAAATCAGGGAAAAAGGGACTAAGGGAGAATTTGTCATAACATAGAGTCAAGAGATAATAGAATCAACTCATAGCATAAAATACATTGCTTTGTCCAACAATACCTTTACTACATAGATAATGGCGGGGGCCAAGATATACAATCGGGATCACCCTCATAGTCATAAGTATATGATAAAGTAAAGATAATCTTAATGCATAATGTGAGAGAATAGTCCTTGTCCCCGAAATGGAGGACTCACCAAAGACTAATATAAATAATCCATCTAGCCACAACAAGAATCAATAGGAGCTCTTGTCCCTACATGGTGACATCATGTAGGCATAGAGTATACATTAGTATGTTTAAATATACTAAGTGTGTAGGATGCAATGAAACAATAGATAGGCTTCATAATCAAAATGCATACAATCGACAATAGGCACAGTACAGCAAAATGGCATGCATATTAAATGCATAAGTAAAACATGCTTAAGTAACTTATGCTTGCATAGAACATATCATGATTGTAAGAATAGACCAACATATATTGGTGTGAGTTACCAACCCCTCACTTTGGTTAATGAGGTATCAACCCCTCACTTTGGTTAATGAGGTGTCAACCCCTCACTTTGGTTAATGAGGTATCAACCCCTCACTTTGGTTAATGAGGTACCAATCCCTCACTTTGGTTTATTGACGTACCAACCCCTAACCTTGGTTAAGTTTCATCACTATTGCTACTTTCTATGAAATCAACTCATGAATACCATACTCTCATCGTCATAAAGTTATCATGTACCTTCATTTCCTCTCATCATTATATTTCATATGCATGGCATTGTTTCATCATTATTCCATCATTGTTTCATCATCATATAATCATCATAACACTATTCAACTCATAATACATGCATTGGACTTTGAATTCCTCAAGAAACCCTACCAGAACAATTTATCAAATACTTTTGGGTGTAATGGGGGTAACAGACCATGCAATTTAGAGATGAAATCATGCAAGAAAATATGTAGTAAAACCTCCAATCAACACCTTGCAACACCCCCAAGACATTCATATCAAAATCTCTCATCAAATCTAACATTAGATTCAAGATTTTGAGCTCAAAACATGCTTAAACAACTATACTTTCATGAACAAAAATCACTGTGTAGTAAATTTCTCAATATACAAGACCCACATGTAAAATCAACTTTAAATTATGCAATATTAATAAAAAGGAGGCTTAGTCACTGTGGGTGAAAGGACCCAATGGTTCAACACTACATATCTTAGCTTTGGAGGACCCTTGAAAGAGGTTGGAGATAGAGAATTGAACCTTGAATGAAATCCTTAAGATTGGTCTTGAGTTTGCGACTTGAATTTAGGGTGAAATATGAGTCTAAATGTTTGAATAAGTTTTGGGGAATACTTAGGATGATATGAGGGTGAAATACGGCTAAGTATATGTATTTTCAGGTGTGAGAACCCTTAGTCCCAAGAATTAAAAGTCTTGGACCCAAGTCAAGAAAAATAAGATCAAAATACGGACTGCTCACTAGAAATTGCATTTTTTGCAAGAATAATTTTTACAAAAATGGGCATAAATCCTTCATCCAAACATGATATGAGGTGAAACAAAGTGCATTGGAAGGCTAATTCAAAGGGATTCCAGTTGATAGGACATGGGCCACCCAAGTCTTTGTGTGCTAAGAGATTTGCCCCTTTAAAGTTGACACTCTTAAATAGCGTATTTTGTGATTTTCAAATTTTGATACGGTTACTCTAAAATTTGGATTAGACCCATTTTCCACTCAATTTAACCCCTTAAAGAAGAACATGAATTCATATTTTCTAAATAACAAATGGATTTTTAGAATTATGGAAAAAAATCTGGGCACTTCCGTGGCACGTTTTCGGGCACTTTTTGGGGTCATTTCAATATCTCCCCCTTGGAAACATCCATCCCCTAATGTAGAAAAGACGTACAAGACAAGAGTAATAATGAACAAAGCAGTCCCAATATGAATGCAACATTACATTTAAAACATCATTTTCAAAATCTCAACATAAGTGTAAAATCATTATAAACTAGCCAACTTAAACATGAATGCATATGAATGACATAGGGGACTGAAATGCAAGACATGAAATCAAAAAACAAAGACTTGATGTGTTACTATAAGCTTGAACAGAATGAAATAGATACGGATATTGCTCCTCCATGCCCGCCTAGGCTCTTCGAGAGACACATACGAAGAGATGACCCTTTCCAAGGGCCTTGAAGAATACTACATCATTGTCAATCGACTTCTCCACTCATCCATCCAACAACCTCACCGGGACCTTCTCTTAAGCCAACTTAGCCTCCTTAACACCCACAACCTCAAAGTGTTATATAACACTAAAGTCACCAACATATCACATCTACCTAGAAGAATGAATAATTGGATGAACTATATCTACATCCATAGGCAATTCCCAAATTTATGAAACCTTACCAACCTCTCTCTACACTCTATAAGGACTCACAATCCTCAACTCAATTGCCAATCTTAAATACACCTAACCCACTTGGTACCATAGCCACCAACTCCCCCTTGAGAGTCAACCTATACTTTATCATTCTCTCACCCAAAACTTCCAACTCTAATAGGGTGAAATCAAGGCCTTGCCTAATCTAGATCTCTTAACCCAAAAAGATTTAGAACTGCCAAGGACAATACACTACCATTCTCCACTTCCCTTAATCTAACTTCCAATCTAGCAAACCAATAGGCCCTACTAGTCTTCTCTTACCCACCATCAACAACACATGCTAGGTTACCTAGAGTACCAACCATGACATTACCCTTACCAAAAAAAACTAATGCACACGCATACCATAATCGTTAAGGAGTTTTAACAACCTTCTTGCTATCCATAATGCACACCTATCATATTTAGCAAAACATCTCTCATCCTCTAATACTTACTACCCTACCTTCAAATGATTCACAAGCTCTAAACAAATCAATACCTCATCACTAGAGACAACCACAGACATATCAAGGTAGGGTTTTAAGACCCTATTCAAGAAACTCACAATCATCACTAGTGCATAAGTCAACCAAACAACTCCATCAATACTAATAATGATAACTCCTAACCGAAAAAGACACCTAGGGATAAAACATACCTTCATCCTCACTTAGGGACAAAACCCGAACCAAAGATCAATCTTAAAGAAGTGACAAATCCATCAGAGTTGACTAAATAGATTGACCATCCTTACCCATCATTTTACAATATTACAGGCTCTACACTCATTAGAAACATGTTATGCAAGTAGCCTAAACTACCCCAAAAACCCCAATGCTACAAGCTAAGTCGTCATCCCACAAAAATACTTATGATATGCATGTATATACTTTCAAAGAGGCAATAGTCATTTTTCTAAATTATTTTTCAAAATAATCTATGTACATAAATGCATATGCTATGAACAATGAGGAAATTACATGGGTAATTAAGAATTTATTTAAAATTAACATTCGTAATACAAAGTTGAAGTGAAAATATAATTAATTTCATATTTAAATCCATAGTGCAATCCCTCATGCATAAATCATTCAGAAAGGGACGATGCATACTTATAACTTCATAAACCCAAAGTAAATCCTCATATAATGGTTTAAGTTGCATTAAAATCATCAAACAACACTTCCCATGCATTAATAGAATTTTAGGAATCATAATTTTCAAATCTCAAATTAAAATAAGTAAAAATTCATGTAGATTTTCTTGAAAATAAATTTTTAAAAGGGCTTGACTTCATACTTGCAAAATCATAGATAATTTCATGAATTAATAACATACTTGATAGCCTATATTCATCATGAAGTCACTTGACTTGTAAAACATGCACATATCTTGAGAATTCTTAACTTGGCATTTCATCAAACACTTGGTGGGCACATATGAGGACATGTTCAAATCATGCAAAATGCAAGAGTATAGATCATGAAATAGTGAAATCAATGCATCTTAAAATCATGTAAATCAGCCCACCAACATCATGATAAAACTCCATCATGGGTAACTTGTAAATCTTACGAAAAGTATCATAGATTTCATAGCTTGAATCATGTATAGTCTCAATAGACAAAGATCACTTCATAGTATAAGCTAAAAGTAGATATTTATGTATAATCAACAATATTAGACAAAGCCCCAACGTATTTCATGCTCATATTTCATGATAATAGGAACCCATAACAAATACATCTTGAAATCATGCAATTTTCATAAAAAGGAAGATTGGGCTTCATGGATGAAAGAAACCTAAGAATGAACCACATACACATGAATCCTACTAGAACCAAGGGATAACACAAGAAATAGCAACACTCGGACCTATTAAATCACCGTACTCAAAATGTCGATCACAACATGGCCTTTCCTAGGGTCAACTAAGTTATAAGAGCAACAATAGAAGAGAATCTACTCACAATCCTAGGCAATAGCCCACAAAAGCCAAGAGGCTTCTAATATTCAGTGAAGTCAAAAGTCTAGGCTGCTCTCTAATCAAATTTGTCTTACTAAATTCCACCTTAATACCATCACCCGGCACCACAAAACCTAGGAAGGTAAACTCTTACCACCAAAATTCCCATCTCACCCACTTAGCACCCGACCTTCTTCCTTGAACTCATAGTACTACCCTTAAATGGTCCACATGCACTGCCTTATTAGGGAATGAACCACATTATCATCACCAAAACCACCATATGCCTATTAGGGTACAGAATAAAGATCTTACTCATATGACTTATAGGCATAATTGTTGTGCTACTTAACCAAAAGATACTACCCCAACTTCAAACATTGAAAAGGGACATTCAAGGCCTCATCTATTGACAATGACAATTCTATAAACAACAACCTTAGATTTAACACCTCCAATTCTCACAAGATGAAAAATGCAACCCCTTAGAGACCGATTGTACTTTAAGTCAAAAATGGACCTACCTCCCCTTGCTACCACGTAACAACTCCCACTCAAAGACGAGTTTATTAGGGAGTCAGATTCTTACTCTATGGGTCCTACCATCCATGGAGACATAATATGCATGCAATTATTCCATCCTAAGTACAAGATCAAAATTCACCACATCAAATCCAACAAGCCACAAAGCAAGACCTAAAGCAATACAAACTTGGATCAATATCTATGAACTTTCTAGCAATAATATACCCAAACTAGAGATAAACATCAAAGGTTCACATCACAACTCGAGGCACACAAGAAGCCCCACTATCAACTAAAATAATAGAGAAGAAATAGTAAAACTCAGATGCATTGAAATCAAAATCTTCTACTTAACTTCCTTCACCTTCCTCTTTGAAGTGGCACGATCAACTAAAAGTGCAAAGAATATTCATTAGAGAGGAAATCCCTATCTCACTTCTATAGTATGACATAGACCATAAAGAAAGGAAATATTTCCTAAAACGTCTCATAGCCTCGTACTCATCATTGTGGTGCACAACACAACTATGAATAAGACTCTAATCAACACAGTGTGTTGGACTCAGTGCATCTAACAACCTAGTACTCTAACACCATCTTTGTCATAACGCAAACCTACGACCTAGACATGACCAGCGAATAGGGAACTAGAAGGAACACCAAACAAGCCTCAAAATATATCATTACACATCCTTGGTCATAAAAATAATTAAATGACATATAAAAAATGAAAATAAGGGAATAAGGGACTAAAGGAGAACTTGCCATAACATAGAGTCAAGAGATAATAGAATCAAATCATAGCAAAAAATACATTGCTTTGTCTAACAACACGTCCACTACATAGACCGTGGCGGGGGCCAATACATACCATTAGTTCCACCCTTAAAGTCATAAGTATATGATAAAGTAAAGAGAATCTTAATACATAAGGTGAGAGAATAGTCCTTATTTCCGGAATGGAGGACTCACCAAAGGCTAACTTCAACAATCCATCTAGCCACAAAAAGAATCAATAGGAGCTTCGGTCCCTACATGAGGACATCATGTAGGCATAGTGTATGCATTAGTATTGTACTAAGTCTGTGGGATGCAATACAACAATAGATAGGCTTCATAATCAAAATGCATACAATAGACAATAAGCATAGTATAGCAAAATGGCGTGCATGTTAAATGCTTAAGTAAAACATGCTTAACTAACTCATGCTTGCACACAACATATCATACAAACAGCAACATTACCCCAATGCCTCAAAGGCTCCCGCCCATTGCGGGTAAGGGGGGCTCGGATGTACGCAGTCTGACCCCTATGTTTAAAAACATAGCGCGACTGTTTCCATATGACCCATGATGAGCGTCGAA
>JAOTQJ010016142.1:0-17394 GCA_025642045.1 Solanum sejunctum | reverse complement strand
ACCTCAATCACCATGGATGTTGGGGTATGACCACCATCAACCAATTGATGGGTTGATACCTCAATCACCATGGATAGCGGGGTATGACCATCATCAATCGATTGAAGGGTTTGTATCACTCATGCATGCCATATTGCTATATGTTTCTTTATTGCCTAATTATGCATTTCGATTATGTTGCTTATCTCTTGTTGTAGTGCATCCTACATACTTAGTACATTCAAATGTACTAATGCATACTTTATGACTACATGATGTTACCATGTAGGAACCAAAGCACGTCAAGATCATCCTCATCCTCCATGTCGCTAGTACTATCTTCTCAAAGCAAGTTTTGTGGGTCGTCAACTTTGGGGATGATATATTTTGTTTATATATGATGTAAATACTCTCTTTATCTATTTGTATACTTTTGACTATGAGTGTGAGACTGAAAAGATGTATTGGCCTCCGCTCAATTCTAAGTGTAAAGGTGTTGTTGGACAAGTTATGTAATGATGCTATGATCTTTGACTCCTTTACACTTGATTATTTTAATGCTGTGAAAGACTTCCTTAGACTCTTTTCCCTTATTTCTTTTCTCTATTGTTGTTTAATTGCTTCCAAGACCAAGGACATGTAATGATATGTCAAGAGGCTTACTTGGGATTCCTTTAGGTTTCTCATTCACCGTGTCAGGTCTAGGCCCTAGAATTGGCTCGTGACAAACTTGGTATTAGAGCACTGGGCTGTTAATGGTCCTTGGCATCCAATACACTTTGCTGATTAGAGTCTTATTCATGGTTGTGTTGTGCACCACAACTATCAGTAAGAGGCTATGAGACATTTTAGGAAATGATCCCCTTCTTCATGATCTATGTCGTGATATAGAATTCGGGTGAGGTTTCCCCTCTAACGAATGTTCTTTGCTATTTTTATATCATACCTAACACAAGAGGAAGAAGAGCCTACACTTCCAAAGAAAAACTGGCTTATAGAGAGCTCCAGGATGCTCTCACTTGGGTTTCTCAAGCCATGGCCAACCAAGTCAACCAAGGGGCCCAAGCCCCTCATGTTCCCACTCCGGCATATTGAGTAAGGCACTTTATGAGGATGAACCTGATGATGTTCACTCTCTAATAATAAAGTGATCATTATCAGCAAGTAACCTAACCGAGGTTAGGATCGAATCCATAGGAAATATAGGGCTTGACCATAAGATTTCACCACTAATTATTTGTAGTATTTATGACAACAATCTCTAAACGTGGGGGGGGTTGTGTTTCAAGAACAAAATAAAACTATCACTAACAATAACATGAGGAAACACTCAATTTTGTGGATAACTTGGGAATTGTGTTCCCCATAGTTTGTCGACTTGATTACCCTAGATAACATAACTACAATTTGTGATTTGCATGAAGATGGTAACTTAGGTTCTTTCAGCCCTCTTGTGAAGGTGAAGGTCGAATTTTACCATGGCGCTTTATCGGCAACCATGGCATGCCAACTAACATTTACCTATTGTCTCAGTCAACGTCCCCTTAGTCAGGTTCGGTTGACTAGACGAGAAAACATCAATCAAATTATGTCATCTACTTCCCTTTTCCTATTCATCACTACCTTGGTCGGGATTGTGATAGTAGGCAGGATTTGGTGTTGGGCACCACTAAACAACAATAATAATGAAGGGAAATAGAGATACATGAAAACTCCAATCATAGAAATGCAAGAAACCTAGGTCATCTCAATGTCAACTACACATGGTTCCCGCAACCCCAAGTTGTGGGTGCTTAGCTACTCATGGCTAAGGCAAAACACACAAGAATGCACATAATAGACATAGTTGAGAGTTTTACCAATAACAATGAAGAAAATAAGCACCACAAGTTGCAAACCCACAAGCGTTTTTGATCAACAATGGGTATAAGGCAAGATTTCCAATCCCCAAAAAGGGTTTTTGAAGAGAGAGTAATAAACTACTCTAAAAACTAAGAAAAGATACAAAATATGATTCCAAATAGCCTACTTGTGGAACTCTTTTCTAAAAAACCTAACTTAAACTATATAGAGGATTTACAAAACAACACTAGAATTTACACAGATAAGACAGCTGGCAGATGATAAGTTACATAGGTATGATTCGTAGGATGACCTACGAGTTGTAGTCTGGGTATCATATCTAGTTCTTTGCATATTGTACTAAACTGGTACGACCTATAGGTACAAGTTGTTGCTTGAGTTATGACTCATATGTTGGTCTTACAGTCTTTATATTCAATTTTTTTGGTCCAACGTCTTGGCTCTCTGATTCTTGCTATGAGTCCACCTATACGAGTCATAGTGTGACTTATGACTTGTATGATGGTCTCGGAGGGGTGACCTCCGCTAGTAGATTTCTAAATTTTGGTCTCTGATTCTTCTTAAGACATCATCCTATGACTCGTAGGTTATGCTATGAGTTGTAGGAGGGCTCATAAGGCCTATGCTTCAGCAAAATCTACAACTCTTGTTCAAAATTATACCAACTTAACTTTTCTGCAAGATTAACATAAAAACACATCAAAACACCAAAAAATCACTTTAAGAACTCACAAAATTCCTTGTTTCAGGCACCAAATGTGTTGTATTTTGACAGTATATCAAGACTCTCAATTTAGAATTATTAGTTGTTCTCAAGTGACGACTCAATCTACACAGACAAAGAGAAACACATAGCAGGTATACTAATGGCATATACAATAGATCTTTTGATTCGGGTACCCAACTACTATTTTAAAAACAGAAATTCAAAGTTATTAAGTAAACAAAACATATTAAGAGACTTGATAATCCAACTATGACAAGCTAAGAACCATCAACCGTCCACAATCGCTGGTATAGTGATATGCTACTCAAGTAGTGAAAATGCCCTCACTGGAAAGAAGTCACTCATACTCATTCAAAAGAATTTAGAATTCAGGGTCTCATAAAGCATTCTCACTCTCACAATTGAAATTCAATGCATACTAACTAATACCATAGGCTTACCTCTATACTCATGTTCTAGCTTGGTGATAAAGTGGGGTTGGATCAATTTACGACTTATAGGCTTGTAATATAGGCTCAGGGTGCTTTGGTATGGTATTTTGGACAAATAGTGACTAAAAGCTATCCTTGAACAATGTTTACCAACACTTTTTGCTTTCATAATCCAACCCTTTTTAATCACTCTACCCTTATTCTCCTGTTTTGAACTTTTCTCGAGTGCTTTCTTTCTCTTTTTCAACTGTACCTCGATTTCAAACTCAGTTTTGCTACTTTTTCTCCATTCAAGGCACTTTTCTTTTCTCTTTCTTCACTGGGTTCATGCTTTTTCATTTCATTCTTGATTTACCAACTAACCACCTTATTATTTTACTTTATCACAATAAGGGCCACTCTTAACTTCGGCTTTTAGCCTGACGTGAAGTGCACAATATCTATGCCTTAAACCAGGGCCACCAACTATAGCTACCCTCAACTTAGGCCTTTGGTCTCAATCAAGGTTCATATGTTCAAGAATAGAACATGTCCAATATCAAGGTATTCATCAAACAAGGTTAAGCTAGCAAGGTATCAAGAAAAATGAGTACATGATAAGCTCAAACGTTTAGAACAAGGGATTCACTCACTCATCTGGTGGTCATTTAGGCTAAAGTGGTTTCACTCAAAGAATAAAGGCCTAAGATCCTATGTACATCTACAACATCGCCAATCTAATTTTAGAGTAATAAGGAAAGTTCTGGGTCCATACAATATGCATGAATGCAGCAAAATAAGCTTACAACAGATATGATAATTGCATCCACAATCAAGTATAGACTCATAGGTCATGTTTTTCAGTCTCAGCTTACCTTCACAATATCAGAACAAACATTGCAAACTGCTTAAAAATGTATGAATGCATGAATAATCATAAGCTCAAAAATTTTGAGGGTACCCAATTTTTCATCAAAACATTAAAAACACATCTAAAAATTATGTATATGCTAATAGATAACACTACTATGAATTTACCCATTTACACTACCTAAACATGGCAATTCAACAGAAAAGTAAATACCCACAAGGAAAAAGAAGAACGACAAGAAAAACTTGGGATAAAAAATAGGGAATGTTATGGACTTGAGGCTACTCAGACTTCACCTTAATCAATAACTTCCCATACCTCTCCAAAATAGGATACTTTATCATCAAAGTAAAGACAAGAATGAAAACAAACACAATAACACAGAAATATATACATATATCCATTAAAAACCAACAATTAACATCCAAAATATAAGTAAAAATAACATCCAACATAATAATATTTAAACACACCCAAAAACCAACATAATAAAAGAGATTGTCTGAAAAGAGAAAAAAGTATCCAACATGACAAAATGAGAACTGGGGTCAAAAGAAGTCCAACATCATGGTGCATCAAGCATCGATCTCGGGCTGATCTGCAGTGTCCTGGTGCTTCTCTCTTCTGTAGCTGTACCGGAAGTACCCTTTCCAGGTGGGGTGTGTGATATGCTGTCAAAATAAAGCACATTTAGTGCCTGAAACAAGGTATTGTATGAGTTCTTCAAGCTACTTTTTAGTGTTTTGATGTGTTTTTGTGTTAATCTTGCAAAAAAGTTAGGTTGGCATGATTTTAAAGAAAAGTTATAGATTTTCCTAAAGCATAGGCCTTACATGCCTACGTACGAGTCATAGCTTAAGCTACGAGTCGTAGGATGGTGTTGTAGCAAGAATCAGAGACAAAAATTTAGAAATTTGCTAAGTAGAGGTCACCCCTATGAGGGTATCATATGAGTTGAAGTCACACTATGACTCATATAAGTGGATTCGTAGTAAGAATTATATATCCAAGATGTTAGACCAAGCAATGGTTTATACCTATGTGTCATACCAGTTTAGTCCAAGATGCCAAAAAATTGATACGAGACCCCAATTACGACTCATATGGTGGTGCTGCAGCAAGGATCAGAGACCAAAATTCAAAAATCTGCAAAGTAGAAGTCACCCCTACGAGGCCATCATACGAGTTGTACGTCACACTATGACTCATATAGGTAGACTCGTAGCAACAATTAGAGAGCCAAGATGTTGGATCAAAAACTAAATACCAAGACTATGAGACAAGTATACAAGGTATAAATCAAGCAACAACTCATACCTATAGGTTATACCAGTTTAGTCTAAGATGCTAAGAACCTGATATGAGACCCCGACTATGACTCGTAGGTCATACTACGAGTTATACATACATAACTTATCAGGTGCTAGCTATCTTTTCTATGTAAATTCTAGGGTTATTTTTTAAATACTATATATAGTTTAAGTTAGATTTTTAGAAAGAAAAGAATTCGACCAGTAAACTATTAAGAATCAAATTTTGAATCTTCTCTTAGTTTTTTATAGTAGTTTATTGTTCTCTCATAGGAAACCCATTTTACGGATTGCAAATCTTGCTTTGTACTCATTGTTAATCAATAAAGCTTGTGGGTTTGAAATTTGTGGTGCCTATTTTCTTCATTGATATTGGTAAAGCTCTCAACTATGTTTACTATTTGCTTTCTTGTGTGTTTTTCCTTAGCCATGAGTAGCTAAGTACCCACAACTTAGGGTTATGGGAACCATAGGTAGTTGACATTGAGATAACCTAGGTTTCTTGTATTTCTATGATTGGGGTTTTGCATATATTCTCTATTTCCCTTCATTATTATTGTTGTTTGGTGGTGGCCAACACCAAACCCCACCTACTATCACGATCCCGGCCAAGGTAGTAACGAATAGGAAAAGGGAAGTAGATGCCAGAATTTGATCGATATGTTCTCATCTAATCAACTAAGCCTGAGCAAGGGGAGGTTGACTGGGACAACAGGTAATAGTTAGCTAGCACGCCATGGTTGCCAACCAAGCGCCATGGTGAAATTCAACCTTCACCTTTACAAGAGGGTTGGAAGAACCTAAGTTACCATTATGCATGAAAATCACTGATTGTAGTTATGTTATCTAGGTAATCAAGTTGACCAACCATGGGGAATACAATTCTCAAGTTGTCCCCAAAATTAAGTGTTTTCTCACGTTATAGTTAGTGGTAGTTTTATTTTGTTTTCGAAACACAAACCACTCTCCCCCCCTATGTAGATGTTGTAGTCATAAATACTAGAAATGATTAGTGGTGAAATCTTGTAATCAATCCCTGTATTCCTTATGGATTTGATCCTAACCACAGTTAGGTTAATTGAATATCATAAAAAATTATGGCGTTGTTACTAGGGAATACGGCTAGGTTTTGATTTGGTTTCACTATTAGTTAGTTCTAGTGTTGATTTTTAGAGTCTCTTGTACTTTAGTTTTGTTTTTATTTTTGTTGTTTGATTTTATTTGCAGCGTATACTAGGTTGTATGCCCAACACAAGAAGCCAAGGCATTCCCTTAGCTCCACTCAATTTTGAGATACATCGACTACCAAGAAGAATGGCTTAAGTGAATAAAGATATTGAGGTTGAGGGGGATATGCATGCAAACAAGGATATGGGAAGACAGGAGAATCCACCATAAAGGGGTAACAGGCCACAACTCAGGGACTTCAATGAAAATGCTTATAGATGGAACCAATACAGACTGAACCATATGGCTATGGATATTACCGATGCTATAGTATTGCCCCCCATATTGGAAAATACTGAGTTCACAGTATCAAGTGGATTTCTCCAAATGCCCCAAAATAGCGGAATTATTCACAAGGCTACCTTCGGAGGATCCCCACCATTATCTTCAAAATGTGGTGTTTGTTTGCAAGAGTGTCATGCGGACACAAAACCTTTCTCTTGTTATTGTGGTTTTGAGAGTCTTTCTACTATTATTAACTAGAAATGTAGTTGTATGGTTGTCTGAGCTTCCTCCTGGTACTATCACACGTTGTATTGAACTTTAGACAGTATTCCTTGAAAGATTTTTCCCAAGATCTAAGAAGTTTAAACTCAAGGACCAAATCAACAACTTTGAGCAATTGCCAGGTGATTCTATTTAACGCAACATGAGTGAGGTTTACTAAATGCTTGAGAATGGTCCTAGATCACAAGATTGTTGACGATGCCTTGGTTGAAATTTTCTATCGGGTACTTGATAATAAAAGTCAAGCTTGCGCCGATACAATTATGGGAGACTTATTCCTTGACCAGCCTTTTGCATTAATAGCTGCAAGAATAGAGCAAGTGGTCAAAATAAATTGAGTATGGAGATTATCAGGGTGAGGTGTGATGAAACCCTCTTTTGCAGTTAACACCAACAATTAATAAGCAAAGGTAAACGAAGAGATCATGGAGCAACTTGCTCAGCTTCGTACAAGTATGGACATGGTTTTAAGGCAAAATCAAGCAAGTGTCAAGGCAGTCACTCACTAACCTCCGAAGGTTCCTACCTATGATGATTCATTATTTGATGAGGATGCATGTTTTGTAAGCAACCAAGCGGTGAGTTTTTGAAACAACCCCTAAGGGTCCAATTCAGATCATTGGAGGCAAGGTTTCGGGAATCAAGGTGAAAACTTCACCTATGATGGGATGTATAGAGATACATAGGGTGGATACCATGAGAGAGAGAAAGAGTTCCAGACATAGAATAGGGGAGAAAAGAGGGCTATAGGAATGGTCCATATGTGCCCCCATACAACTATGATGCCAAAGTAAATAATTCCAAGATTGAAGAAATGTTCAAAAGATTGTTAAAGCGAACTGACCATCAAGATGAGACTTTAAAGAGAATGAAGGTGGATATTTTAAATATTAACCAGAAAATAGAGTTTCACTCTATGGTAATCAAGCAACTAGAGCAATAATTTGGGCAAGTTTCTTCACAATTGAATCAGGCCAAAATGGCACCCTACAAAGCAATAAGGTTCAAAACCAAAAGAATGAAGGGCATTGCATGGCAGTGATGACTAGGAGTGACAAGAGCATTATAGATCCCCCTATGTTGGTAATTATGGATGAAAATTGATGAGAAAAGTCTTGGTGGTGAAGTCTTGGTTAAGGGAGAAGATCCAAAGGTTTTTGTGATGCAACAAGAAGAGATAAGAGAGCTTGAGAAATTGAAATCAATTCCCAAACCTCCTTGTCCTTTCCCTTAAAGGCTGAAGAAAAAAGAAGAGGGTAAATTCAAACACTTCCTCTCGATGTTGAAGCAACTCTCCGTAAATATTATCCTTCTAGAGGCCCTAGAGAAAATGCCTGGGTATGCCAAATATATGAAGGATATGATCACTAAGAAATGCACATTGAGCCAAGAGTTCTCGCAAAAACTTAACAATATAGTGCGATTATGACCAAATGCCTTGCTCAAAAGTAAGAGGACCCTGGTGCTTTCACCATCCCCTGTACCATTAGTGGTGTCAAGTTTGCAAAAGCATTGTGTAACTTAGGAGCAAAATCTACAACTTTTCTTCAAAAGCATGACAACCTAACTTTTCTGCAAGATTAACACAAAAACACATGAAACCACTAAAAAGTCACTTTAAGAACTCACAAAATCCCTTGTTTCAGGTACCAAATATGCTATATTTTGATAGCACATCAAAACCTACCAGAGTTCTATAGATCTAAAATGGATGAGGAACCGCAAGAATTTATTGATGAGGTGTACAAAGTGTTAGCTATCATAGGTGTTAGGTCAGGGGAGAAGGCAGAGTTAGAGGCTTACCAACTCAAGAGGGTGACCCAAATATGGTATAATTAATAGAAGAAGGAGAAGGGTATCAACCATATGATTCTTTGGGAGGAACTTAAGGCAGGTTTACTCAACCAATTCTTCCCTCTTGAAATTAGGGAGGCCAAAATGATAGAATTCATGAATTTGAAGCAATTATCGATGAGTGTGAGGGAGTATGCCCTCAATGACAACCAACACTTTAAATATGCTCCCTACTTGGTTGCCAACGTAAGGTCCAGGATGACCAAGTTCATGATGAGTGTAACCAATTTGGTAAATGAGGAGTACCGGGCCACTATGTTGATTAGTGACATAGACTTGTCTTTCCTAATGACTTATGCCAAACAATTTGTAAGGGGAGGAGTTGACAAAGAGGAGGTATAATGAGGCTAAGAGGGACCATTTTGATGGTAAGTTCTAAGCTCTCAAGGGTGGCCGATTTCACCAAGGCCAAGGGTCTTCTCATATTCCTAGTGTGAGATTTTTAATGACTACATAAGGCCACACGGATGTAGTGGTATGGTGCCTAGACCTATATGCCCAAGATATGGTAGCGGCTATTATGCCTCAAGTTTGAGGGACACTAATGCTAGCTATAGTTGTGGGGAAGTGGGTCACAAGAAGGTTGATTGTCCTTGGAATCAAAACAAGGTTAAAGATGTCCATCCACAAGGTTGGGGTGCTAATACTGTTCGTTTAAGGAGAGGAGGCCAACCAGGTGGTGGCCCAAGGTACAATTAATTCTATGCACTCCAAGGGAGATAAGGGGTAGCTGAGGTGCCCGATGTCATCACCGGTATGTTAAAAGCCTTTGATTTTGATGTGTATGCATTGATAGACCTGGGTGCCGCTCTTTCTTTTATTACTCCTTTTATTGTCAAGAAGTTTCATGTAGAGCCCACATTGTTGTGTGAGTCTTATGAGGTGTCTACTCCCATTGGTGCATCTATTATTGCTAGAAACGTCTATCGAAATTTTTCTGTTTGTAGCTTGCATAAAATATTGCCATGTGATCTTGTTGAGTTGGATATGGTGGATGTTGATGTCATTCTTAGGATGGATTGGTTGCATGAATATTATGCCACTATTGATTATAGAAACCATAGGGTCAAATTTTAATCCTAAAATGAACCCGTCCTTGAGTGGGAGAGTCATGATTTGGTGGTCAAGGGTAGGTTTATCTCTTGCATTAAAGCCCAAAGGATGATCTCTAAGTGGTGTCTATATCATCTTGTGAGGTCTAGGCATGTTGAGTCTAAAGTCCTTCTCATAGAGTTGGTCTTAGTGATTAATGAGTTCTTTGATGTCTTCCCAAATGACCTTCCCAGTGTTTCTTTGGAAAGGGAAATAGATTTCGGCATAGATCTCCTTCCCGAGACTCAACCTATTTCTATTCATCCTTACTATATGGCCCCATAGGAGTTGAAGAAATTAAAGGAGAAATTAAAAGACTTGATGGAAAAGGGTTTTATTAGGCCTAGCCAATCGCCTTGGGGTGCACCGGTGTTGTTTGTAAAGAAGAAGGATGGGTCCCTTAGAATGTGTATCAACTACCGACAACTTAATAGAGTCACCATCAAGAATAAGTATCCTCTACCAAGGATTTATGATTTATTTGACCAACTTCAAGGGGCTAGTCACTTCTCTAAGATTGATCATAGGTTCAGGTATCATCAAGTGAAGGTGGTGGAGTGTGACATTCCTAAGATGGCCTTCTGGACTAGGTTTGGGAATTATGAATTTGTGGTTATGTCTTTTGGGTTGACCAATGCATTGGGTATCTTCATGGATCTTATGAGTAAGGTCTTTAAACCTTACCTTGATTTGTTTGTGGTGGTATTCATTGATGACATCTTGATCTATTCTCATCGTGAGTAGGAGCATATAGGTCATTTGAGGGTGGTGCTACAAAAATTGAGGGAAGAAAAGTTATTTGCTAAGTATAAGAAGTGTAAATTTTGGTTGAAAGAGGTTACCTTTATTAGTCATGTGGTGTCGAGGGATGGTATTAAAGTGGATCCTAAGAAAATAGAGGTGATTAGAAATTGGTCTAGAACTATGTCCCCTTCGAATATTAGAAGTTTGTTGGTTTTAACGGGTTACTACCGGAGTTTTGTCAATGGGTTCTCTTCTATTGCTTCTCCCATGACTAAGTTGACTCATAAAAAGGCAAAATTTCTGTGGACGGATGAGTGTGAAAAGAGTTTTCAAACCTTGAAGGATAAGCTTGTCCCACTCATATCTTATCTCTACTGGAAGGGTTGGAAGGGTTTGTTGTGTATTGTGATACCTCCCGAATTTGTTTGGGTTGTGTTTTGACTCAAAATGGTAAGGTGATAGCCTATGCTTCTAGGCAACTCAAAGTACATGAAAAAAATTATCCTACACATGATCTTAAATTGGCTGCCCGTGGTATTTGCTTTGAAAATTAGGTGTCATTATTTATATATAGTGCATATTGATGTGTTTTCCAATCATAAGAATCTCCAATATGTGTTCACTCAAAAAAATGTCAACTTGAGGCAACGAATGTGGTTAAAGCTTATTAAGGATTATGATATAAGTGTGCATTATCATCCCAGTAAGGCTAATATTATGGCAGTTGATCTGACTAGGGTATTTATTGGTAGCCTAGCTCATATTGATGATGGGGGCAAAGATGTAGCTAGGGAGGTTCATCGGTTGGCTAGATTGAGGGTTAGGTTGGAAGAGGTTGATAATAGTTGTATTGTGGTTATTGATGGTTCAAATCTTCCTTGGTTGATGAGGTAAAATCAAACCAAGATCTTAACCTCTGCTTGTTAGAATTGGAGGCCTTTGTGAGGGTAGGGTGGAGGTTTTCTCCCAAGGGGGAGATGGTGCCCTTAGGTACCAAGGTAGATTGTGGGTGCCTTTTGTGGATGTCTTGAGATAAGGATTCTTAATGAGGCTCAGAAGTCTTATTATTCTATTCACCTCGGTACTACTAAGATGTATAGAGATTGGAGGGATGTATTTTGGTGGGGAGTATGAAGAAAGACATTGCCAAATTCGTATCTGCATGTCATAGTTGCCAACAAGTCAAAGACGAACACCAAAGGCTGGGTGACCTAACCCAAGGCATAATTCCTACTTGGAAGTTAGAGGTTATTAACATGGATTTTGTGGTTGGGTTGCCTATGACTAGAAAAGCTTTTGATTCTATTTGGGTTGTGGTTGATAGAATGACAAAGTCAGCTCATCTCCTACCGGTTAAGACTACTTATAGGGCCGAAGATTATGCTAGGTTGTACATTCATGAGTTGGTTAGATTGCATGGGGTGCCATAGTCTATCATATCGAATTGCGGTGCGTAATTCACTTCTCATTTTCAGAGGTCCTTCCAAAGAGGTCTTGGTACCAAGGTAAAACTTAGTATGACCTTTCACCCTCAAACAGATGGCCAAGCCGAAACAACTATCCAAATATTAAGGATATTCTTAGAGCTTATGTTTTGGAGTTTAAGGATAGTTGGGATGGTCTTTTTCCATTGATTAAGTTTGCTAATAATAATAGCTTTTATTCTAGCATTAGTATGGCTCCTTTTGAGGCCCTCTATGTTAGGCATTGTAGCTCACTGGTTGGGTGGTTTGGAGTGAGAGAAATGGTATTGCTGGGTATGGATCTGGTCATGGATTCTATGTAAAAGGTAAGGTTGATTAGGGAAAGGTTGAAAACAGCCCAAAGTCATCAAAAGTCCTATGCCGATGTAAGGAGACAGGAACTTAAATTTAAAGTTAGTGATTGGGTCTATTTAATGGTCTCACCCATGAAGGGTGTGGTTCATTTTGGTAAAAAAGGTAAATTCAGTCCAAGATATGTGGGTCCTTATAGGGTGTTGAGGAAGATTTGTAAGGTGGCCTATGAGTTGGAGTTGTGGACTTGGTTCATCCGGTCTTTTATGTGTCCATATTGAGAAAATGTGTGGATGATTCAAATGCTATTGTCCCATTGGATGTTGTGGGTGTTACTGAAGACAACTTGACTTATGAAGAAGTTCCAGTGGAGATCTTGCAAAGACAAGTAAAAAGGTTGAGGAACAAGGATGTGACTTCCGTTAAGGTCCTTTGGAGGAATCAACAAGTTAAAAGTGCTACGTGGGAGGCTAAAACGGACAAGCAAAAGTAATATCCCTATCTCTTCCATTCTACTCAAGCCTAAGGTACTAATTCTAAGTCTTTATGTCATTTCATGTCTCATGTATCAGCCCTATATGTCATTTGCTTGCATTCATGTTTATCTTGACAAGTTCATGGTGATTTTAACATTTATGTTGATTTTGAAAATGGTGTTTAAGTGAATTATTACATTCTTGTTGGGTTTATTTCTCCATGATTACTCTTTTTATATACATTTTTTTGGCATTCAGGGATGAACTTTTCCAAGGGAGAAATATTGAAATGACCCCAAAAAGTGATAAAAAATATGCCTCGGAAGTGCCCAAAATCATAAATTCCATATATCTTAAAATTTATGCATGATATAAAAAAATCTGACTTTGTATTCTTTACGGGGGCTAAAATTGAGTAGGATATGGTTCTAACCCATATTTTAGAGCAACCGTATCAAAATTCAAAAATCCAAAAAATGCATTTTCTAGTGTTGATCCGCGCCCCTGGTGAGACGCGGCTGGGGCGCAAACTAGTGTTATTTTTGGCTAGTTTTTGTTGTTCGGTCCAAGGCCTTTGGGTCTTGGGCCTAAGTCATCCCATGTGTTCAAATAGCTATACTTAGCCATATTTCAACACCATATCATACAAGACATTCCCGAATACTCTCTCAAACACTTATACAAATATTTCACTCAAAATTCAAGTGCCAACTCTCCTTTTGGGTCTTCAGGAATTCGTTCAAGCTTCAAGTTCTCAATCCAATCTTTATCAAAGAATTCTCCAAAGCTAAGGTATGTAGGTTACAACCATTGAGTCCTTTCACCCATGGTGCCCAAGCTTCCTTTTTACATAAATTACATGTTTCTAAGTTGATTTTACTTATGTGTCTCCTGTTATGAATTTGACTATGAACTATGTTATGGTTTTGTAAATGTGTGACTGTTTGCGCATGTCTTCAGCTATGAATCTAAGATCTAAAATGAGTTTTGAGGAGGGGTTTCAATGTATTTTGTAAGGTGGTATTACCAAATGTTGGTGGGTTCATTTACTTCAAGGTTTCTTGCATGATTTCACTCTTGAGTTGCATGATTTTACACTAGTACTACACAGCCACCCAGTGTTTGATAAAATATCTAGTTTAGGGTTCTTAGGCTATTAAGGATTCATTGCATGACCTATGACTTTTGAATGACTTTATAATGATGAAAGGAAGGTATATATGTATCATTTTCATAGAAAGTATCTATAGTGTTACAAGTTGACCACACTTTGTTGAGGGAGTGTTATGCCTCAATGATCATGGATGGCGGGGTATGACCACCATCAACAAATTGAGGGTTTGATACCTCAATCACCATGGATGGAGGGGTGTGACCACCATCAACTAATTGAGGGGTTGATACCTCAATCACCATGGATGGCGCGGTGTGACCACCATCAACAAATTGAAGGCTTGATACCTCAAACACCATGGATGGTTGGGTGTGGCATTCTATCAGAATGTTGGTCTCTTACTACACATGGAATATGTTCTGTATAAGCATGTTCACTTCAAGTATCCCTCATGCATACAATATTGATATATGTTCCTTTATTTCGTATTTATGCATTTTAATTATGTTACTTGTCTTTTTTGCATTGCATCCTACATATTTAGTACATTCAGACCTACTAAGGCATACTCTATGCCTACATCATGTTACTATGTAGGATCCGGAGTGCCTCACAATCATCCTTATCCTCCACATGGCTAGTACTATCTTCACAAAAGAAGTTTCATGAGTCATCAACTCCAGGGATGATATCTTTTGTTCATATATTGTGCAAGACTTTCTTTATCTATTTGTATGCTTTTGACTATGCGGGTGAGGATGAAAAGTTGTCTTGGTCCCCGCTTAAGTCTAAGTATAGAGGTATTATTGGAAAAGTTATGTAATAATGCTTTGATCTTTGACTCTCTTGACCCTTGTATATTTTGATATTATGAAAGATTTTCCTTAGTCCCTTTTCCCTTATTTCTAATCTCTATTCTTGTTTAATTCCTTCTGCGATCAAGGATGTGTAATGATATGTTAGGAGGCTTTCTTGGATTTCCTTCGAGTTCCCTATTCTCCATGTCATGTCTAGGACCTAGGCTTGGGTCGTGACACATTGGCCACCATGGAATTTTTGACCACTGCCTCATTAGTGAGAGTACGTCCCACCTTCAACTCGAGCCCTCTTGGACTCCCTTGTTCTTTCACAAAGCTTCTCATCCTAAATATCCTCTGCAAATGTCATCAAGCAGGACATGACCATCTCCTTGACTAAGATAGTCATCTTGCACTCCTTGGAGTCTAACTCAGAGACATCAAAAATAAGCTTACTCATGCGAGCCCTTAGATTTGAAACCATAACTGAAGCACACTTTGCCAATTATGTAAATCTGAGGGCATACTCCCTCATGCTCATGCTCCCTTGCTTCACATTTACGAACTCCAGGACCTTTGCCTCCCTAAGCTCGATCAGGAAGAACCAACCTAAAAGGTCACATTTTTGAATTCCTCTTATTCAATAGGACTTGCTCTTTGGGCTCTCTCATCAACCTATTGTTTGAACCAAATATTAGCCAACCCTTTAAGTGGGTAGGACACCAACTTGGCCTTCTCTTCGGATGAAATGTCCATCACTACCACAACCCTATAAGCTTCCTCAATAAATATAATATGGTCCTCATCAATCTTTGACACATAAAATTTTGGTTGGTTCATCTGCATAATGTCTCATACTCTAGTTGCCGGAGTGGTCACTTGAGGAGGAACAACCACCTCTCTATTCGCTTGGTCAGCTAGGCCTTTTCCTAACAAAGTGAATGCTACTCAGAACATTACATGGGATACTCTATCGCCCTACTGGCATAGAGGGACTTGTTCCTTTGGAGTGCCTCATAGATGGGGAGCTCTTCGTGGAATCATGATCTAGAAAAAGAAAAAACCCATCGTTAGTTAGCAGAAAACTTATTCAACTCTAAGTCATGACATGAATAAGAGAGAAGGGAAGACTTTCCTAAACCGTCTAATAGCCTCTTACACAAGAAAGTGGTACACTTTACAACCTTGAATAAGACTCTATAGTACGGGGTGTGCATGGACATTTGAGGAACATTTTAAAACCTCGTGCCTTGATTCCACCTGTAATGACCTGGCCCAACATTGTGAAGTATTGTCTGCTCTTGGGCCTAGCCAGTCATAGATTTATCCCTTTGATCTCACTCCAAAAGACGCCTTACAATATATAAACAATTCCATTACTTCCAGGACTCTCCCTTTTATTTCCAATATGGGATTTGCGTACGTGAGCCAGCTGTTGCGTATCATCATCCCTGTACTCACCCATTATTGGGACTCAGGTGCCTCGCTGAGGTTTACCTCACCATTGTACTAGTTGAGAATCAGCTCAGATACCACCTGTCTATAACAAACTGACCTAAGGGCCTAGTCATCACATGATGAAAAAGATACTAGAAGGCACCTCACCCAAGCCATCTAAGCATCTTAAGCACTCATAGGCATTAAATTGAAACTTTTGTGGAAAACATAAGGGGAAGGGGGTATAGGGCATTTTATACAAAGAAGTGACATTAAAAGAAGTAGAATAACTATAATCCATGTATATGTCCATATGCATACCAACTATATTATAACAAAGAGATCGGTATTGATCGATCTCCATCAAATAGAAAAGAATACCAATAAGGGAACATAGAAAGCAAAAGCCTAAGAAGGTATATAATAAATCATCTAAAATGAAAGAAAAGATACAAGATAGAAGAAAAGTGGAGGAGTCCTAAGCTAAGGGATCACCACAATAAAGCTACTAGTCATTGATGCCAAAAACTAGCCTTGAGCTAGTGGAGAAGTGCCTTTCCGTACATGGTTAAATCATGTAGGCAAAATATATATTAGTATGCTTGAATGTACTATGCATGTGAGATGCAATACACAAATGAGATTGTAATGCCATTGTTACTAAACAAGGGATACATACGCAGGCTTCATGGGTGAAAGGATCCAATGGATGAAACCCACATACCTAAAGCTTGGGTTTTCTTGAGATGGGCTTGAAGGAAACTTAGAGCTTGAAGTGAATCATTGAGTTCCAAAGTTAAGCTTGAAATACTTGAATTTCATATGAGATATTTAGTTGAGTCTTGCAGAGGATTTTGTGAGAGTCTTGAGTGATATCGAGTTGAAAAATGGCTAAGTATAAGAGTTTTCATGTCTAAGTGAGCATGGGGCTACAACCCCAATGCCCTTGGGTGCACAAGAAAATTAAGACAAAGTTTGTACTGGTCCACATCTGGTCTGCAACATGGACCCATTGCAGAGAAAGTTATTATGTTCATTCACATCTAGTCTGTGTCATGGCCTGCTCATGGATGCACATTAGAAATTGAAAATTAGCGAAATTTATTTTTCACTATGGGTCTTCTAAAATCTAGGTTATAACTATTTCCCACTCAATTTTGTCCCCTGATCAAGAATATGAAGTTGGATTTTCAATATCACGTATGGATTTT